>JAPQNM010000026.1:7295883-7318383 GCA_029783475.1 Metacarcinus magister
CTTCCTTCTTTCTACACAAACACACACACACACACACACACACACACACAGCCTTCCTTCCTTCCTTCCTTCTATACACACACAGCTTCCTTCCTTCTACACACACACACACACACACACACACACACACACACACAGCCTTCCTTCAACACACACACACACAGCCTTCCTTCCTTCCTTCTACACACACAAACACACACAGCCTTCCTTCCTTCTTTCTACACAAACACACACACAGCCTTCCTTCCTTCAACTCACACACACACACACACACACATCCTTCTTTCCTTGCCTTGTAACATTAACATCAAACTCTATCCTTAAATAAATACATTTTCTGCAACAACAACAACAACAACAGCAACAACAACAACTTCACTTAACTTTCTCCATCTAAACCTTGACTAATACAATGTGGAAGATACTATCATCATCAACATTCTAGAATAAAACAAACAAAAATAAAATAATAATAATAATAATAATAATAATAAAAAAACACTTAGCTATATTATGTTACTGATGAAAATGAAGGAGAAAAAAAAGTATATGAATTTTAAGTTAAGAAATAGAAATTAATAAACACTGCTTTGCTAAAACTCTATACATATCTAATTAATAAACTCCATAACTATAATAATAATAATAAATACATACTTTCATATCAACACAATTTCCATCTCTTTCCCACAACACATTCTTATTCCCCTTCTGAAAACTTACTACTAACTAACTAACCCCCTCCCCTTGTTTCCCCTCTATATACACACCCCCAACACCTGTACCTAACCCCCACCATCCCCCCAACACACCCCACCTCTACACACACCCCCACAATCCCCCAACACACACACACACACAGACAGGAGGGAGATTTTTAGATAACCTAGACTCACCATTTTATAATTACTTCCACTCACGTTAGATGTAGTGAGGGTTAGAGGTTATCAATCATATCTATCATATCTCAGGCATCTACCTCCCCCTCCCCCCCTTCTCTCTTCCCTATGAATGATGGAGATAAGGAAGGGGGAAGAAGGGGGGAGGAGGGACAGTCAAGGTTAATCAGCATCTACTCATACTAACCTGACCTTGACTGACTAACTATTATTGGTTAACTTGGAAAATATTGTGCATCTTGATTTCTCTGTTATATGTTACGAAGGGGTTAGAGATACGGCAGTGGTACCGCGTTGTCATCCGCTATTCGTACAGCCTCTGCCTTACTATTTCAAGTTATGTTAGGTTAGGTTTGGTTAGGTTAGGTTATATAAGCTTTTGAGGATACGGCATTCGTTAGGTTATGGTTAGATTAGGTTAGGTACGGTTAGGTTATTTAAGCTTTGTATATCTTATTAACCAAAAATTTAGGCTCGTGCCGTATCTATAAGCGAGCACTTACAGGTATAGCTGCCGTACCTATAACCTGTGCCTATGTTTTGTTCTTAGCGCTATCTTTCTCTTCTAATATCTTTTTTTTTTTGTGTGTGATCCTTAAGTCTTTACCGTCTAATGGCTTCTTACTTTTATATATAACTTTTTTTTCCCAGTGATTATTTTGATTTATTTACCTATTACATGTACTCCTGTCTGCTATTATCATATACTTCATTATTTTATTTCTTCAGTGATTCTTATGATGTGTATTTAATTATTACTCTTATGTGTGTGTTATTATTATTACTATTATTATTATTACACTTTATTCTAATCCCAGTGGTGAGAGTTTTCAAAAGACAAGACAATAATACGCCATTCTACGATAGTTTTCCTGCTTCTCCAACCTTCCATAGTTGCTTGTGTCGGATGAAGAGCGGATGGCGGATGGAATGAAAATAACGTTTGATAAATAATGAAACTGAACGGATGAAACATGGATTGATAGGGTCAGTAACACACCTTAAAATAAAAAAATAAAAAAGTAATTAAATAATCCCAGAACAAGATATTAGTAAACCATGCTAAGGTTAACGAGGGAGTGCTGCCCCCCCCCCTAATCCCCTGACAGGACTGCAAAGCTATATGCATCGAGAAGCTTCCGAGAGCACCATGAGGCTCTATAAACGAAACGAGGCGTCACTTAGAAAATATAACCTGTGCTACTAATGGGCAAAGGCTGACCATCTAACGCCTCAATTAAGCCTACCGACGCCACAGGTAAGGGATATATATATAAAAAAAATTGCAATAGAGAAAATGTTATATATAGATGATACGACCCGAACACACTAAGATAAAATACTGACTCTGGAACGCTATATCAGAAATTATTTGATCTGAACTTTTTATAACCTAATCTAACCTAACTGATAATAATTTAATACTACACACAACACCTAATACACTGAACATATATCTGTGTAAAGTATTAGTGTACAATTAACTTTATAAATCCTGACCTAACCTAACCTAACCTGACCTAACCCATTGCAGTTTGTTATTATAGATTACGATGTTTTTTCTGTTACGTCAAGTTATAAAATGTTTCGTAAATTTGACCGTATATTGAAAACTTTGATAAATGTATTCGCTGTAGCAGTAAAATGTTATACAGATTAATTCAGAACTGTATTTATGTAGTTATCTTTTTACTTATTGAATGTGGAGTGAAAATATAAGTGAATGAAGTAGAATATAAGTGAATAAAGTAGAGTATAAAGTGCGGTAGAAATGTCAGGATTAGTAAGATAGTTTTAAATCGTATACCATTAGACTAGATTGTAAAGACCCATTATGTAGTTAGAGTTAAGATAGTTTTTAATAGTATACCATTAGGATATAAAGCAAAGATTAATTATGTGTTAGTAGTATAAATTGAATCAAGGTAGTCAGGTAAGGAGGTAAAGGAAGGTTAATTGAACATTTAAGAAAACAATTAAGGTGTTATTATATAAAACCTTGCATCACACACACACACACACACACACACACACACACACACACACCAAGTCGAGTTAAAGGTGTATCCAATGAACTGATAACACGATAATAATTTGATAAGAAAAAAATGATAAAAATGAAATAATCTAAATAAATAATTACTAAATACAAAAATAATAATAAATAATAATAATAATAAATAAATAAGATACAAGATAGAAGAACAAGTTATATACAAGTATGTGTTAGTATCTATATATAAAAAAAAAAAAAAAACCATTATCAGAACTATAAATATGTATCTATCAATGTTATCTTATTATTATCATTATTATAAGTATGTATCTATCAGTATTATCTATTACAACCACGAAGGAAAATTATTATCACCACACTTTTTCCTTCAACATTCACTTACTCCTTTCTATCTATTTCTATCGATTTATTCTCCTCAGTCTATGTAATTTGAGTGTTTCGTCTTTACGGTCCCCAAGGCGCGTCCAGCATGTTTTCCCCCGGGACTCTTTCAACACACGTAATGTAGCTCAATACTGTGTTTACGTTGAGGTCAGAGTGATGTGTTATTCTTAAATTAATACTAACAATTGATCTACTTGTGTAATAGATGTATAAGTAATAATGTAATTGTAATGTTTGTGTAGAATATGACAAAGGGTTAATATTCTGCACAAAGGATGAACAAACAAAGGGTGAACGAGGAGTAAACAAAGGGTAGGTGAGGTAAACAAAGGGATACGTAACAAAGGGTAACAAATGGTATTATATAAAGATGTAAACAACTAGAATTCACTAACTACAAACAATATCACACTCAAGACTGTCTATAATTGGAGTCCTATAGAATAAACGTAAATATTTAATAAATAATAAAAATATCTACGTCTACCCTGCAACCCTCCCTCCCCCCCTTAGATTATTGCATCATTACGTTGCTAAATATTAACCACCACCACCACCACCATGACCTCAAACACGTCACGACCTGTTCCCCCTAACACACGTGACATGACCTTAACGAACAAGAGAACCCAAGAAGAAGAAGAGGAAGATCTAACAACACAACGAGGTAATTACATCGTTCCCTGCCTCGCCTCACCTCGTCCAGGAACTTTGACACGTCGTACACCTTGTCGTGGATCACAAACCAGCAGGAGTCAGGCGCCGTGTGCTTGCTGATCTCCTCTAACGTGTACACCTTGGAAGGAGTGGTGCTGGTGGTGGTACTCTCAGGCATGGTGATGGTGGGATGGTGACCGACAGTCCGACACTCCTCCTTCGTCGGTGCCCAAGGCAGTACTGGTCTGGGATTGCGTCTGCGCGCGCTTTTCTATGTAAACAAACCTCGTACGCACTATGATCATTGTCGTACACTAACCCTTGCTTTCTCTTGTAACCTAGAAAAGTGTCTTCCTCATATGTATATTGTATCTTATGAAGCGATTAAGATTTATATTTTAATAGGAATTATTCTCATATTTACATATTTCCTTCAAGAAAGATATAGAACTTCGTGATAAAACTGCTTTCTCTTCTAATTTAGAAACATATCTTCTTCAAAATGATAATAGGCTTCATGTAGTAATCAAAACTTATATTTTAGAAGAAATTATTCTCATAACCACATATTTCCTTCAAGAAAGATATTTAACTTGATATTTGTTATGATTGTACGAGTCATGACTGTTCATAATTTATCTTGGGGCATTGAAACATTAGATTACCTTGTCAAGTCATCATTACCAACACCAAGGCGGAGAGGGAAGCAAGGGATATGAATTGCATCTATCTTGTTGGTATTAAGCTACGTACACACACACACATATACATATATACACATACACACATACATACAAACACTGCTTCATTAACACTTATTGTAAGATGCAATCAAAGCAAATAATAATAAAATGATGTTGTAAATCCCAATATTTCACACACGTGTAATTTTCTCAAGCAGATAAATTTCCAGTCTTGAGATTTCAACTTTTACACAAAATAAATATATAAAGAAAAAGAAAGCCATTAAGAATTTCATTCATACAAGTAGAAAAAAAGTAATTGGACTTGCAGATAAGTACTACATGGGCCAATACACAAAAATTATTACCTTTACAAACAAACACACACACACACACAGGAGTAAGTAGTACACATGTATATATATGTATAAACAAAAACAAACACTTCTAATGCATTAATCATCCTTTATTCAAACAAACAGCATCACAGGTAGCAGTCAACCCAACCAATATATCCTCCCCTTACCCACCCACCTCAAAAAAAAAATAATAATAAATAAATAAATAAAAAAAAACACTACGACTGCAATTTCCTTCCCTCAACACACACATGGCTTGAGTTGCAGCACCAAGTATTATTATTATTATTATTATTATCAACTCAAAAAGAGGGAAGGTGCAACACAATGAAACACTTCTATAGTCGAAAGTGAAGTGATAGGAAGTGAAATTATGTGAAGTGTAGAAGTGAAGTGAAGATTATGTGTATATTACTATCTATATATATTTAAGAAAGTGATAGAAATTGGAGTATGTGTGTAAGTGTGTGTAGTGTGTGTGTGTGTGTGTGTGTGTGGATTTTCAGTGTGCAAGAGTGTAAATCTTTATATATATCTAAGAAAGTGTTATAAACTTGAGTGTGTGTGTGTATAAGTGTGAGAATTTTTAGCATACAAGTGTCAAGTGTTTAAGTATAAGTAAATAGATGTTTTTTCCACTACATCTAACCTTGTCAAACAGCACCAAGCAACAAGGAAACATAACAAATTGATAAGTTCAGACAAGGCTACAAACATTATCACAATCTATTATCATTTACTCTAACTTGGCAGACTAGCTCCTCCTTCCCACCCAGCCAGCCACCAATCAATAGTCTCCTTCTGAAGCCTCTTTCACACGAGCGTTTTTTTGTGGTCCGGTGTCTGCCGCTGCGGTTGATCACACACCACAGCGGCAGAGACCAGAAGGGAAAAACCGACCTGTGTGAAATAGGTCTTCAATAACCGTCCAATCACCACTCACGTCAAGGCAATGGGGCGGGGCTTAACCATGGAACTAACCAATCATCTGCTTCTAAACCTCGTGACTGTTTCCTCCTCATTTACAGAGCTACAAAAGATGATATAAATATGTATGTAAATAAATATTCTACAGTAACACTAGATGGACATTAGCAACGCACACACACATACACACATACATACATACATAGCAACGTACACTGTTCTGAATGGTCTAACAAAACACACACAAATGGTACACATATAAAGAGACGCACATGACATGACAGAACAGACACGTACATAGAAACAGTCATACAGTCCTGTGGTGTGTGAGACAGACAGACAGACAGGACTTTTAACACCCAAAAATAATAACACTATAATAAGTATTGACATAGATTTATAAGCTATCATTTGTTTTCTTTATAATTAATACATAAATGTGATGTTTTTGTTGTCATTTATAGTTATAATAAGCTAAAATAAATTCCTTTCAATTACTTTATATCATATTAAGCCAATTTAGTTAACATCAAATAAATAAAATAAAATAAAATAAAATATAAATAAATCACTTGAATACAACTTGAAATTCATATATATTCATCACTTTATAAACATAGTAAATATTGTTCTTATATATATATATTTTTGTGTTTCACTTTTCATTCCTATTTCAAGTTGAATTATATAAGTGTTTGAATACTTTACACATATAAGAGAAATATTAAAACACTTATTCAACTTAAAACTAACTTACAAACAATACTTCACACTTTTCAGGAGACCAAACGACAAATAAACAAGCGAAATTTTGCTTACATTATAAATATTTTCCATCTCTCGTGTCTTTTGCGAATAAATAAATAAATAAATAAAATAACCTGTCTTTCTTTCTTCCCGTCTATCTGCCACCACCACCACCACCACTACTACTACTACTACTACTACTACTACTACTACTACTACTACTACTACTACTACTACTACTACTACTACATGGTTCAGCCTGAGATCTGGTCCCAATTAAAGTGTACTTGCTATAGGCTGTCTACACATATGGGATTATAAAGGGGGTGAGGGAGGGGGTGAAGGGAAGGAAGGAAGGGGTGAAAGGATTGACGGGATGGGAAGAAAGGAAGGGGTGAAGGGAGGATGGGATGGCACTGGGAGGAAGGAAATGATGGGAAGAATGAAAGCAGAGAGAGAAAGGAAGGAAAGGAAAGGAGGAATGAAAGTAGAGAAAGAAAGGAAGATAAAGGAGGGAAGGAAGGAATAAATAATAGAAGAGAAATAATGAGAGGTTTAAAAGACAGGGGAGGAGGAGGAGGAGGAGGAGGAAGAGATAGATAAGATAGGATAATATAGACTTTTCTAATCACATTTCTTAACACACATTATACATAACAACACCACTTTACTAATACCACAAGATGTTTACTAGCTCGTTAAACATCACACATCTTAATGAAAGTCTAAATCACCCTTTTCAAACACTAATTCATCCCCCATCATTAGTCCTTCCCATCTATCGTTAATTATCCCCTCATTAGCACATTAGGGAGTAAACTACCTACCTATAAAAGTGATGAAAAAATGTTAGTTCATCTATAGCCAAAAATATTACAGGACTAAGAATATGATACTTGTGTGTGTGTGTGTGTGTGTGTGTGTGTGTGTGTGTGTGTGTGTGTGTGTGTGTGTGTGTGTGTGTGTGTGTGTGTGTGTGTGTGTGTGTGTGTGTGTGTGTCTGTGTGTGTGTATCTAAGGCAACACGACCACCACCCACTGTTTAATCCGCACATGATGTTTCCGTACATACATACACACATTCCATTCATACACACCAAAACCGATACGTTCACTTCACTCACACACACACACACACACACACACACCATTTATAATTACTTACAACCCAACCAAGTCATTCTACGCTAATTATTGCTATTAACCAACAGTGAAAGTGCTAATTACCCTTAAGATAATTACACTGTAGAGTCGAACTAATGATACGACAACACAAATAAGAGTAAAAATCAACCTAAACTTTCCTTACCTAAACCATACATACACACACACACATACGCACACACACGCATACGCACACACGCATGTACGTTAGGTCGCATTATAAGGTATTTCGTCTAGGGTCATTCTGCCGAACTTTCCTTCCCTAAACCCTTTGATAAATTTGTCAGCGGCCATCTTGATATCCGGACACATGTTCATCCCTCGGTGGTCCCTCACCTTCCTCAGCCAGTTGTTCCTGTGAAGGTGAGGATAGGGAAGGTGAAGGTGATTGATAGTTAAGGTGAAAGTGAGGATGTTTATGGTGAAAGTGAGGATGTTTATGGTGAAAGTGAGGATGTTTATGGTGAAAGTGATGATGTTTATGGTGAAAGTGAGGATATTGCAAGTGAAAGTGACACTATTTAAGGGAACGAGGAACACTAGAAAATGACAACACGAAAGAAACATTATACGGATATACTATACATGCATTTATTTATTTATTTATTTATTATGATTCAGGTATTGCACACACACACACACACTCACTCACACACACACACACACATGCGCACACACACACCTGACAGCCGTAGAGATGAGAAGGTCTTGGATGCTGTCTGTAGGAGAGTCAAGCCCAAGAAAGGTCACGTACTTATGATTCCCTGACAAGTTCAATCTGAGGAGAAAAAAAATATATATGGGATTAACAACAGATAAGGTTTATATACAAGTGTGAATTTACCTGTATTGTCAGGGCCGAGGTGACTACCAATTAATATTATCTTTTTATAGAGTTGTGGGGAAGAAAAATCATGGAGTATGATACCCCGAATATATTTACACACACACAAATAGCAAACAGTAGGCTAGAAGCCAAAATAAATCACCAACGACGAACTGCTCGTAAACAATTACCAGAGCAGGGGTATGACACCCAAATAACTCCCTGTACAGCTGTCTGGAGGGTGAGATGCGTGACAGCAACACTCGGCAACGTAGATTGCTCCTCAGACAGCAGGGAGGGTGGAATGGTGTAGGTACAGTTGAAGGGCACACTGGAAGGGAGCCCAAGTCTCCAGAAATGCCTTCGGAATGTTGAGAACCAGCAGCAGGTGGTGAGGTGTTGTCAGGTGTGAGAGCTGAGGCGTTCTGTCCTTCTCCAAGCCGGTGGCGTGGAGCTTGGCTCGGTTAGACTACCCCCCTACCCCTGGACAAGGGGGTGGGGTAGCCGGTGAACAAGCGCCGGCAGACGAGCGTGGTAGTTCAACCACTAATTAGGGGAAGACGAGGCAGGTGCAGTTCCTCACACATGCCCCCACTAAAACATCTGCTGCACAGCTGATGTCGAAGAACTGCAGCTGACCAGGAGACATAAACAAACTTATAATACTTGAGTGCAGGAAACAAAACTTGTAAAAGACTGGAGTGCAGGAAAACAAAATAAAGAAAAGCTATTGCCGGCTGAGAAGGTCGGCTCCAATGTTGTCCGTCCCGGCAACATGAACAACCCTAAATTTATAGGGTTGAAGACCTAAAGCCCATCGTAGTACTCTATCATTTTTACCTTTGAATTTCTGAAGGTATATTAGAGGCTTGTGGTCTACTTCAAGGATAAATTCCTTACCTCGAAGATAGAAGTCAAACCTATGAATGCTGAATACGATGGCCAGGCATTCCCTCTCGATGGTAGAGTATCGTCGTTCCCGATCCAGTAGTTTCCGGCTGGCGTAAGAGATGGGATGTGGACGATCATCATGGTACTGTAGGAGTACAGCACCTAATCCATAGTTTGAAGCATCGGTACGTAGGACGAAGGTCTGGCTGGGGTCCGGAAGACGCAGAATAGGTCCCGAAGTCAAGGCTTGCTTCAGCAGCTTGAACCGTTCAAGCAGATCTTCAGTCCACTGGAGGGGATCCCGTACCGGCTTCTTCAACAAGTCAGAGAGGGAGGCGGCCGGTAAGCTCAGAGGCCTGAGGAATGAAAGCTTTATAAAATGATATCAAACCTAGGAAACTCCGGAGTAACTTCTTGGTGGTAGGAGGAGTCATGGAGGTGATGGCAGTCAACTTGCCAACTTGTGGTTGAAGATGGTCGCGGGACAAAACAAATCCCAGATAGTTGATGGACTCTGCTCCAAACCGGCACTTTTTAAGTTTGACAGTCAGACCGTTTTGTTGTAGTCTATCTAAAACAGACTTGAGGGCAGAGATGTGAGTGGGCCAATCAGATGAATACACAAAAATATTATCAAAATAAAAAGAAACATTGGCCAAGCCAGCAAGCACAATCCTCATTAAGCGAATATAAGTGGCACAGGCCGTAACAAGACCAAAAGGCATCCGAGTAAATTCCATCAGGCCCTTGTGAGTGGGAAACGCAGTGAAGCGTCGAGCTTTGGCAGAAAGTGGAACCTGGTAATATGCCTTACTCAAATCTAGCTCTGAGAAGAACTCAGCACCAACGAACTTATGCAGCTCTGTCTCAATACTGCAGGATGGTTCAGCATGGAAAATAGTAACTGAGTTGAGTAACCTGTAATCAATGGCCATCCGATACGTACCGTCAGACTTCCTGACCATGATAACCGGAGAGCAGTGTGGAGAGGTTGAAGGTTGGATGATTCCTTGACTCAACATCTGCTCAACCTCTTCCTGGTAGTAGTGCTGGAGATGGATGTGATGGTAGTGGCAGTAGTAGTAATAATAATAATAGAAGTAGTAGTAATAATAGAAGTAGTAGTAATAATAATAATAATAGTAATAGTAGTAGTAGTAGTAGTAGTAGTAATAATAATAGTAATAATAGTAGTAATAGTAGTAGCAGTAGTAGTAGTAATTAAGAGGAAAACCAGTGAAGAAATCAATGCAAGTTACAAGGTGACGGTGCCCTTCAGAAGAAGATGGAGACAAGGGATCTACCAAGTCAATGGCAACTCTGGAGAAGGGTTCAGTTACGACAGGTAACGGTTGAAGAGGTACTGGACGTACCCTACCCTTAGCCGACATACGTTGA
Organism: Metacarcinus magister; assembly: GCA_029783475.1. NCBI lineage: Eukaryota > Metazoa > Arthropoda > Malacostraca > Decapoda > Cancridae > Metacarcinus > Metacarcinus magister. Next base: position 7,306,836 of record JAPQNM010000026.1, read on the forward strand.
CACTTGTCGCAGGAACGGCAGTAATCCCGGATGTCTGCACACATCCCCTGGCCAATAAAAGTCTTGCCATACCTTCATCTGGGTCTTCCGGTGGGAGAAATGTCCAGCCAAAGGACCTTCGTGAGCAACACGTAGGATGACAGGACGGCAATCGCTGGGAACAACCAAGGATAAACCATTTACCTTTTGAAGGTGATCCGAGGAGAGACATTTTCGGTACAGGAGGCCGTCCTCATGTATGAACTGGTATGTGGCACCATCCCTGTGCCTTCTCAACTTCTTGAGTGGTAGCCTTTGATTGTAAACCCGTCAAGGAAGGACAGGATTCCTGAAGTTGACGAAACTCATCAGGGGTTACAGTCAAAGGATGGAGCTTAGGCAGAACAAGAGGGTGGACCCGTTTAGATCGACCGGCTCTGGTCTCCACAGCACACACTTGAGTAGTTGAGGACTCAACTGGTGGTAGATGCTGACATCCAGAAGGGAGGTTGTCCTTTTCTTGAGAGGAGAGGGAAGTTCCGGGCGAAGGCGAGTCATCAGGAGGCAACAGAGGATCTTGTAGGGAAGAAACGTCAGTGGTGGCTTGGTCATGGTCACTATGGAGAAGATGGTTGTCATTACTGAGTAGAGAATCAGGACTATCAGGATCTTGTACTCCGGGAATATTCCCAACTAGAGCACTAGCAAATTTAATTGGGGCCCTTACAGCATCTGTCCAACCAGTGTAAAATGGGCACCGTAAGTAACACTTAACGACAGGAAATTCGTCGATGCGTCCCAAATAGTCAGCAACTTGTACTTTGGGGCAGAGTGATGGGTCAATGTCTGGCAAGGCTTCCTCAGAAATTACAACTCCAGAGCATCCAGTATCCCTAATTATAGAGGAAGACCATGACCCATTAATAGTCCCCGTAACTGAGAAGTTAGGCACTTTATGGTCCTCTAAACAAAATCCAACCTTATAGGGGGGCGTGGTAGTAGTTCCATCCTTGAATGCTCGAGGATTCCTGGGACAGCGTGGTCGTATATGTCCTGCTTCCCCACAATTGTGACAAGTCACGGTTGAGGGAGTCTGACTCCCAGGAGAAGGTAGAGGCTGGAGTGGAGTAGCAAGTCGAGGGGAGATTTTCTTAGCGTTGTTGTTGGAAGAGACCTTAGGATAGGCGTTGTGGGCGGATGCCCAGTCATCCGCTAGTTGTATTGCTTCCTTCAGCTTGGTAGGCCTTCTTTCCTTGATGAATAGGCGTATTTCTGCTGATAAGGAGGACAAAAATTGGTCAAAGATGATAAACTCCCTTAAATCAGCATAAACATTGGCCACAGAGGAAGACTCAACCCAAGAATCAAACATCCTCGATAACTGGGTAACAAACTGATGGTAGTTCTGTCCTACTCTAATCTTGTTTGACCTGAAATCCACCCGGTAGCCATCTGGAGTTTTACTGAAGCCTGTTAACAAGGCTTGCTTCAGTAACTCGTAATCCTCAGTGGTGGATGACGGAAGGGACGTGTAGAGTTCGGCAGCTTTACCAGTAAGGAGGCAACCCAGACGAACGGCAAAGGTATCTCTGGGTAAAACCAGCATCTCGGCCACACGCTCAAACCTAGTTAAATAGGTGGCAATGTCCTCTTCATCCTTGTATGGTGGTAGACTAGGTCTGGAAACAGGATCATGTGATGGTAGGACTGAGGGCTTACCTTTAGCTGCAATTTCTGCCAGCTTGATCTCTTTCTCCCTCTCAGCTTGTCTTTCTTCTCTTTCTCTTTCCTTCTCAGCTTGTCTTTGTCTTTCTTCTCTCTCAGCTTGTCTTTCTTCCCTTTCGTTTTTCTGTTGTTCAAGGATCCACTGGCCAATTTCCTTGCCCTGCAGACCGATGGGCTTCACCCTGCTCCTTCAGTTCTTGAAAGGAAGACATGGAGAAGACCACACAGAGAACACAATACAAAAACAAAAAAATTGGACAACACCTCACGTGCAAAATCTGGCAAAAGCAAGAGTTTGACGGCAATCAAAACACTCATAACATTACTCCCGGGCCTCAGGCAGCAATGGCGCGCAGCAGCGACTTACAGATAACAACCCACAATCTGTAAAATGATAATAAATAATTGGTAGTTCTTATCCTGGCGAGGTCGCCAATATGTCAGGGCCGAGGTGACTACCAATTAATATTATCTTTTTATAGAGTTGTGGGGAAGAAAAATCATGGAGTATGATACCCCGAATATATTTACACACACACAAATAGCAAACACTAGGCTAGAAGCCAAAATAAATCACCAACGACGAACTGCTCGTAAACAATTACCAGAGCAGGGGTATGACACCCAAATAACTCCCTGTACAGCTGTCTGGAGGGTGAGATGCGTGACAGCAACACTCGGCAACGTAGATTGCTCCTCAGACAGCAGGGAGGGTCGAATGGTGTAGGTACAGTTGAAGGGCACACTGGAAGGGAGCCCAAGTCTCCAGAAATGCCTTCGGAATGTTGAGAACCAGCAGCAGGTGGTGAGGTGTTGTCAGGTGTGAGAGCTGAGGCGTTCTGTCCTTCTCCAAGCCGGTGGCGTGGAGCTTGGCTCGGTTAGACTACCCCCCTACCCCTGGACAAGGGGGTGGGGTAGTGGCGGGGAAGCCGGTGAACAAGCGCCGGCAGACGAGAGTGGTAGTTCAACCACTAATTAGGGGAAGACGAGGCAGGTGCAGTTCCTCACATGTATAGAAGGTGTGCATATTATTATTATTATTATTTTCATGTCTAAAATACCATGATTCGGACTTTCCTTCTCCCTTGCAACGCGTAAAAAAAAGTACGGCTGCCACCTTCTCTTTTTTAGTCTATATTTACCTGTATAGAAGGTAGTCGGCTATCATGTCCTCGCCGACTAGGTGGTCCTTGATGGTGGCTACGAGGGCGAGCTTCAACCCCATCTCTAGGTTACCAATGTTAGGCGTCAGGACCCCAGGTGTGTCCAGCAGGTAAATCTTAGGGTCCTCGTACACCTGGATAGCAGAGGTAATGTTGAAATGAATAATAATGAATAAATAAAATAGTGTTGGTTTTGTTTATTTTTATATTGTGGTGTAAAATGTTATCTGTTTATTAAAGGAAATGTGTTCGTTATATTTATACATGTTATAGATTGTGATGTAGATGAAGGAAGGAAGGAAGGATAGAAGGAAGGAAGAACAGAAGGAAGGAAAGACAGAACAGAAGGAAGGAAGGAACAGAAAGAAGGACAGAAGGAAGGAAGGAACAGAAGGAAAGAAGGAACAGAAGGAAGGACAGAAGGAAGGAAGGAACAGAAGGAAGGAAAGACAGAATGAAGGAAAGAATGACAGAAGAAAGGAAGGATAGAAGAAAGGAAGGACAGAAGGTAGGAAAAACAGAAGGAATGAAAAACAACATGCAGTAAAAAATGAATAATCACATATTGCAAAAACTCACAAAACAAACATAAACAAAGCTAAACAAACACACATATCAACAACAACAACAAGCAACAAGCGTAACCTCACCTTGATTTTCTCCAGGACACTTTGGGTAATGCCAGGCACAGCCCCGACCTTAGTAGCTTTACTCCTCCTCAGATGCTTGGCTCTCAGCGCATTAATCAGCGACGACTTCCCGACGTTAGGAATCCCAATCACCATCACATTATACGACATTTCATCCGAGCGGTTATATCTTTCCGAATTCTTGATAGCCGTCGATACCTTCTGTACTATACTCTTAACTCCTGGTGTGTCTATTCTCTTACAGTTGGTGAAGATAACCTCTGGGACTCCTTTCTCTTCATAGTAGTGTTGTATAGCTTTCTTATGCATTGGGTTCGCTAAATCGATCTTATTCATTATTAGGATGTGAGGTTTGAGTGTGGTGAGGCCTAAACGTTTTTCGAAGAGTGGGTTCCGGCCCGAGAGAGGAATCCTTGCATCGTGGACCTCCACTACGCAGTCGACGGTCTTGAGCTTGTTCTGCATCTTGTTGAGTCCCTTGGCCATGTGTCCCGGGAACCAGTTGATGGCCTCCCGGGTGATGGCAAAGGTGTGACGCATCATTACCCCATGACGTGACACTTGTGATGCCATGGCTGCAGCGGCACACATACACACACACACACACACGCACACACACACACACACACAAGCACTCACCTAACACCCTACACCTCTCTCACAGCCACCTACACTCTCTGATCTAAACAATATACCATCACAGTGTCAGATATAACCTACAGCATCACAGCCTAAGGAGAACAACAGAACAACAAACAAACACTAAACCAGGAATGTAACAAGGGGGGGGGACCAGGGGGGGGCAGGAGTAACGACCTCAAGGCTCCATCCGCTAACTTCCTGTGCACTAACTACCTAACGACCTACTCTGGGTCCTCGCACACGTTCAGGACAGGATCAGTGACCTCGAATAGGTACGCGTAGGGACCGCTCCTCACTGCAATGTCTCTCGCTGTCTCCCCATTGCTGTTAGTGAGTAGCGGTTTGACTTCGCGGCTCTTGAGGAGGAGCTGCAGTGTCTCCCCGGCCTGAGGATTGACGGCTGATAAGTGGAGGGGAGTCTGTCCGCTATTGGTTACAGCGTTTATGTCAGTGCCGGCGTCGAGGAGGAGTAAGGCGCATGTGTGGTGGTTCCAACGACAGGCTGAGTGGAGGGCCAGCCAACCGTCAACTGTCTTGGTGGATACCGACGCACCGCCGTTCAACAGCAGCTGTGGAGAGGGTGGTGTTGAAGGTGTACTAAGGGGTAATGTTATGTTACGGGCTTTGGGAAAATGTTATATTGTATTTACACTTAGAGAAAACATTATATCTTACACCACACTCACTAAAACACATCAAAAAGAGTAATATATAAATAGGAGAGTATTATAATCAGATATATAGACACACACACCCACCCACACACCTTAATAATCTGTGGGAAGTCGCTATAAGCCGCCCGGTGGAGAGGTGTGTATCCATCTGTGTCCCGGGCTGCCACTGCCTCAGAATGTTGCTGTAGTATTCTCTCTACCACACTCTGATGCCCGTTCTCACACGCCCAAAGGATCTCACGCTCTGGGGTAGCTGGAGAAGGGAAGGAAAACAGATGATAAATAAAATAAATGAAATGAAGTTATATTCTCTTGTATGATGAGAACATAAGGAGTCTGTAACTTAACATCCGTAAATGTGCCTAACCTAATCGAACCTGACTTAATTTAATCTAATCTAACTTAACTTAGCTTAATCTAGTCTAACCTAACCTAACTTAACCTAGCCTAACCTAACCAACCAAAACTAGCCTAACTTAACCTAACCTAACCTAAATTAACCTATCCTAACCTAATGTAACTTAACCTAACCTAACTTAACTTAACCTAACCTTTCCCTAAAAATAATTACGTCTTGCATTATCATCAAACTTTGCATTATAAGTTCCCGTTAGGTTAAGTTAGGTTAGGTAGAGACAAGTATATTTTTTTTCTCTTACGAATACTCAACACAAAGTAAATATATTATAATAGATCGCTGAAGTCTTACTGGAATGAGGTGGTGAAAATTGTTGTTATGAAGGAATGAAAAATTTAGCCTCATGGGGTTTTTAGGGTGAAGGAGAAACAGAAAAATGAATAAAATAGTCAATTACAACCACGTACACACTCCTAACATTACGTACACAACCCCTAACATCACGTACACTCTCCTAACATTACGTACACAACCCCTAACATCACGTACATCCGCTACTAACACGTACACAGTCTAAAAACACACGTACATTACACTACAAATTCACTGGTTGGTTAAAAGTGCAAATTCACCCCAAAAAAACATTCATGGACCCGTGTATACATATAAAAAAAAAAAATATATATAAAAAAACTAGGTATACATATCCATACATCTATACCACCACGTAGAATCACAACATACACACACACACACATACATACATACATACATAATACTACAATAAATATTAGCTTAGTTAAGTATAATATGAAGTTTAATTATCGTGAAATTAAGTAGAAAAAAAATATATAGATACACACTAAGGAAGAAATGACAATGATGATGGAGGAGGAGGTGGAGGTGGAGGTGGAGGAGGACAAGTGTGGTGGGGGTGTGGAGGAGGAGGACAAGTGTGGTGGGGGTGTGGAGGAGGAGGAGGAGGAGTGAAGACGCACCGTGGGGATCAAGGTCATCCTCGACATCATTGCACTCGTCATCCCAGCCCGAGGACCACGTTGGAGGATGTTCCGGCTCTTCTATCTCTTCTATTTCCTCACACACAATTTCCTCACCCTCCTCCTGCTCACTCATGGCTCCAAGGGTGATGAGGAGAGTGTGAGGCACGCTGGGGGGGTCAAGGAAGGGTGAGGGGGGGAAGGAGTTTAAGCAATACTCACTAATATCTTCACCACCATCACCACTTTTTGTATAGTCAGTAGTGAGTGATTTTACGTTTTCTCTTTCCCTCTCTCGGTCTCTACTCTCTGTTTTGGATGCGTTTTCTCTCATCTTCTTTCTTCCTTCCTTCCTTCCTTCTTTATTTAGGGATGACTGCACTGTTACCACCACCAGTGTATGTATTTATGTACGTGGCATTAGGTTAAGTTAGAGTACATGGGATGGATGGGGAAAAGGTTTGGGGTAGGCGATAGGCAACACAGATTTACATTATTTAAAGATTCTAAGTGTAAATGGAAGGATTCTAAGTGTAAATGGAAGGAGGAGGACAAGTGTGGTGGGGGTGTGGAGGAGGAGGAGGAGGAGTGAAGACGCACCGTGGGGATCAAGGTCATCCTCGACATCATTGCACTCGTCATCCCAGCCCGAGGACCACGTTGGAGGATGTTCCGGCTCTTCTATCTCTTCTATTTCCTCACACACAATTTCCTCACCCTCCTCCTGCTCACTCATGGCTCCAAGGGTGATGAGGAGAGTGTGAGGCACGCTGGGGGGGTCAAGGAAGGGTGAGGGGGGGAAGGAGTTTAAGCAATACTCACTAATATCTTCACCACCATCACCACTTTTTGTATAGTCAGTAGTGAGTGATTTTACGTTTTCTCTTTCCCTCTCTCGGTCTCTACTCTCTGTTTTGGATGCGTTTTCTCTCATCTTCTTTCTTCCTTCCTTCGTTATTTAGGGATGACTGCACTGTTACCACCACCAGTGAATGTACGTGGCATTAGGTTAAGTTAGAGTACATGGGATGGATGGGGAAAAGGTTTGGGGTAGGCGATAGGCAACACAGATTTACATTATTTAAAGATTCTAAGTGTAAATGGAAGGTGGTAATAAGTTTGATGGGTTAAACGAGTGGGTGGTCAGGTGGCAGATGGAATGTAATCATGATAAGTGTAAAGTAATGAATGATAGAAGGGAAAATCCTCACACCAGGTACAACATAAGCAATTTAACACGGAATAGATCAGAATGTGAGAGAGATTTGGGTGTGCAGGTTAGCTTAGCAGATCTCCGTCCCTAGAAAACAATGTATTGAGGCTAGAAATCGAGCTAATAGAGTGTTAATTAAGGCGTGAACTATTTTATACTTGTTGCCTGCTGTGTTAACTGTTGAACGCCACAAAACATTTTCCACCAATTCAACAAAACACTAAGCCAGTTGTCAACAGTACACAAATTCTTGATCTTCTTCTTTACCATTGTCACGTAACAGTTAAATTTCTCAGCTAATACTCGCAGTGCATCTAGTTTATCATGGTTATTCTTGTAAGCTGCCAAACGTACTTATATCCCATAACACAACAACTTTCCTATATTCTTCTATACATTCTACGTTGTTTTACCCCGCGACTGATGGGATTCGTGGGAAGGCGTTCAGGTTATACTACTACTACAACAACAACAACTACTACTACTACTACTACTATTACATCACCACATAATAATAATAACAATAATAATAATAACAAGGTGACCTATGAAGAAAACGTAACACAATTTTCAAGTTAACTCTTGGAAAACATCTTTGAAATGTGATATAATGGACGGACAGGTACCTAACCACACACCCATCGCACTGCAACCTTACACCACCGAGGGGAGTGGTCGTAAGTGCACAGGGAGCAGCCGGCCAACCAGAGCCCCAGAGAGGATCAGAACCTTACTGGCATCAAGTGTGACCCATGAGGTGCCCATAACAAGACCTTCAATACCCTACCAAAGGAAGTGAGCACCATTACTGGCTGCCCGGTACAAAAATTCAAGTCTGGCCTGGACAAGTTCCTATGGACAATACCGGATGAGCCCCCAGTGGCGGGCTACACCAGGTGACTCTAAAGAATAGGGACGAAAGGTTTGGGAACAGCCTTGCATGGCCTCTAAATTACACCATGTATACCAAGTAAGTATAATGATAATACAACACATGCAAACTTTATTTTCCTCCTCCCCCTCCCCCCTCTTCCTCCGCCTGCATGGGAAGGCGTCAGCTGGTGGAAGATGAAGGTCATGAGGGTGATAAGCTTACTTAATAATACTTACAGTCCATCATTCTAGCTGACTGATTATTATTATTATTATTATTATTATTATTATTATTATTATTATTAATGTTATTAGTATTACTTTTATTATTATCATTATTAATATTACTATAAGAATAATAATGATAATATTAATAATGATAATAATAATAATAATAATGATAATAAAGATTGTAATTGTACTACGTGCGTGGTCATTATTATTATTATTATAACATAATTCAATACAGAAAATATTATGATCGTAGAAGAAAGAAAAGAAGGAGATGAAGAAGAAAAAAAGAATATAGGGAAAAATAATCAATAAGTTAAAAAAAGTAAACTATATATATTTTTTTTTTCTTCATAAAATAGACAGACAGACAGACAGACAGACAGACTCTTTGCTTAAAAATAAATGTAAAATAAGAAGGAAAAATAAAAAATAAAAAAATAATAAAAAAAAAAGGAAAAGAGGAAGAAAAACAATGATAACAATATAAACAATTAAATAAAAAAAAGGAGGATGTAGCATCTGTCACATTTCACTTACCTTGATATGTGTGTGTGTGTGTGTGTGTGTGTGTGTGTGTGTGTGTGTGTGTGTGTGTGTGTGTGTGTGTGTGTGTATATAAACAACAGGACAAGTGTGTCAGTCATTAGTTAGTTACAAGCATGAGGTCTTCTGAGTTTGCATTACCTGTGTTCATCTTGCTGGTAAGTCTCTCTCTCTCTCTCTCTCTCTCTCTCTCTCTCTCTCTCTCTCTCTCTCTCTCTCTCTCTCTCTCTCTCTCTCTCTCTCTCTCTCTCTCTCTCTCTCTCTCTCTCTCTCATATACGTATAACAAATAATAGTACTAATATATAGTAGTAGTAGTAGTAGTAGTAGTAGTGGTAGTAGTATAGTAGTAGTAGTAGTAGTATAGTAGTATAGTAGTATAGTAGTAGTAGTAGTATAGTATAGTAGTAGTAGTAGTAGTAGTATAGTAGTAGTAGTATAGTAGTAGTAGTAGTAGTATATAGTAGTAGTAGAGTAGTAGTAGTAGTAGTAGTAGTATAGTAGTAGTAGTGTAGTAGTAATGTAGTAGTAGTAGTAGTAGTGGTAGTAGTAGTAGTAGTAGTAGTAGTAGTAGTAGTAGTAGTATAGTAGTATAGTAGTAGTAGTAGTAGTGTATAGTAGTAGTAGTAGTGTAGTAGTAGTAGTATAGTAGTAGTAGTAGTAGTAGTAGTAGTTGTTGTTGTAATAGTAATTGCAAATATACTTAACCATATGTATATATATATATATATATATATATATATATATATATATATATATATAGTATATATCAATTTAATTTCACCTACAATGATGTTATGATTGATTATATATATATATATATATATATATATATATATATATGTATATTTCGCTTTTTTTTATATATTTATATTAATTAATTAATCTATTTATTTATTTATCTATTCATTCATTTAATTATTCACATTTGTATATATATTTTTAGTTCACGTTGCATTCCCATTCTAGGTGGTGGTGGTGGTGGTGGTGGTGGTGTTCACGTTGCATTTCCATTCCCATTCCCATTCCAGGTAACAGCGGTGGTGGTGGTGGTGGTGGGCAAGGTCTGCGAGGACATCACCAGCTGCCCTGGCATGGGCTACTATTCCCGGTGTCAAAATTTCTGTGACACTCAATTTTACACGTGCAAGGCAGCATTAGAGAAGGGTGTCCTTACCACGTGTCCATTTGGCTTGGTGTTCGATCCTGCACCTGACAGAATGGTGTGTGTCTTATTCAACAACTGTACTAAGGTAGCGAACGATTGTCTTCCTGCTGGTTTTACATGTACAGAGTTTAGCCTGGATCCGAGATGTCCATATTGCGATAGATCCTTTCATTTGTGTGATGGGGTCAACGATCTGCAGGTGGAAACGAATTGTCCCGTAGGAGAGGTGTTCAACCCTATTCCTTCTCGTGCCGGTTGTATCCCAGAAGCCGAGTGTCCCTGTATTGATGGGTATTGTTGAGGCGTACTGATTAAACCATGTATGCTGTCCTCTCTCTCTCTCTCTCTCTCTCTCTCTCTCTCTCTCTCTCTCCTCTCTCTCTCTCTCTCTCTCCTCTCTCTCTCTCTCTCTCTCTCTCTCTCTCTCTCTCTCTCTCTCTTATGCACTACCACTACTATTATTAAAGAAAGATAGGAAGTACGTACATAATACTTATATATTGTATGCTATGTAAACTTTACTCTAAGTGTGTACACAATATATATACATATGTAATAATATCATGGGTGTATTTTCTTTCCTTGATGTTTTCCTTCCACCCAACCACGCACAGAATACATTAAATCAGTTGTATTTTATTAACAGTTATCGAGAGGGAAAGCAAATAAATATATCCTATTGTATTGTGTGTTTATCTCTATGTATTTTTTGGTCGTAGGAAACCAGCATCAGCCAGTAGAGTTAAATAATGGTTAGTTCTATTATTCATATTTTAGAAGGCAAGGGTGAAATAGGGTTTGATATTAACGTCGGTAAAAGAAAAGTTGAGTCCAAGTTACCTCTATGTAATAATTTTCATGAGATTCGTATGTTTCTATTTTAGTTGGCATATATCATGTTTTTTTTTTTTTAATAACTAACTAAAAAAAAAATACGATGAGATTTACGTAAACTAAGTATTCAATATTAATAAAAAAAAAATAAATAAAAAAAAAACAAGAGACGTTCGTTCTTTTAAAGGTGAATTATAGTGTTTTTAATTGTCTACTATTACTATTACTACTACTACTACTACTACTACTACTACTACTACTACTACTACTACTGTGAAAATTTGAATAGTAATCCTACGAAATCTTCTCAAATCATCATTACAGAAAACGGATCAAATATATTTTCTTTTATAGGTAACTGCGTTGTATTCATTGAGGGTAAAGAGTAAATTGTTCACTAGCTTTCTAAACACACATATGTAAATTAAGATATATACAAAAAAAATCCTAACTTTGAAAACACAAACACACACACACACACCACACACACTCTCT
>JAPQNM010000026.1:7350883-7363383 GCA_029783475.1 Metacarcinus magister
GCGACCGGATCAAGCGGGCGCAGGAGGAGGAGGAGGAGGAGGAGGAGGTGGAGGAGAAGGAGTGTGGTGAATGGAGGAATGAGTGGGAAGAAGAAGGAGGAGGTGGTGGTAAGAGGAGGAGGCTGTGGTAAGTGGAGGAGGAGGAGGAGGAATGAGTCTGTAGGAGAAGGAGAAGGAGGAGGAGGAGGAGGTGGTAGGATTATGAAAGGCAATATTGTTCTTAGCTAACTTAACCTAACCAAAACAAACTCAAACTCAAACCTAACCTAACTTAACTCCAAATAACTTAACCTAACCTAACTTAAACATTCAAATTCTCCCATTACATTCAAACTCATCCCTATTACAACCACACCTAACTACACACACACACCCACACATCACACACACCATACACACACACACACACACACACACACACACACACACACACACACACACACCTAAACAACCTCTAACTCTTTCTCCTCCTTCCTCAGATCAACGAAATTCTGGAGACACTAAGCTTGACTGAATGCCGAGACACCAGAGCCATCAACCTTTCCGGGGGACAACGGAAGCGACTTTCCATCGCTCTTGAACTTGTCAACAACCCACCTGTAATGTTCTTTGACGAGCCTACCAGGTAAATGCAAGGGGGAGGGGGGGTGGAGGGGGTGAGGTGGAGGGTAAGGGAAGGTGAGGGAGGGGGAGAGAAGGGAAAGGTGGGTGAGGGAGGAGTAGGAGAGAAGGGAAGGTGAGGGAGGAGGAGGGGAGGAGGGAAAGGAAAGGAAAGAGAAGGGAAAGTAGAGGGAAGGTGAGAGAAGAGAAGGGAGGGAAAGGTGAGGAAAGGAAAGAGAAGGTGAGAGGAGGAAAGTGAAGGGTAGGAAGGGGAAGGAAGAGAGGAGAGGAGGGTAGGGAAGAAGAGGGAAAGTGATAAAGGAAGGGAAGGGGAAGAGAGGAGGGGAGATGCAATGGTAATTATAACGCAAATTAGTGGTTTTAGAAGAGAAAAGGAAGGTAAGGTAAGGGAAAATAAGGAGGAGGGAATGTAAGGTAAGAGAGAGGTAAATATTAGGTAAAGGGGAGGTAAATATTAGATAAGGAATGCAAGGTGAAGGGTGAGGGAGGTAAGGGAGGTAAGGGGAGGTAATGGGGAGGTAATGGGGTTATGTGATGGTTTGGTAATGGAGAGAAAGGGTTAAGAGTGAAGGTTTGTGGTTAAAATGAGGGTTGTGGAATGGAGGGGAAAGTAAGGAGAGGGGAAAAAAGTAAGAGTAAGGAGAGGGGAAAAAAGTAAGGTTAGAGGAGGAAGGGAATTATACTGTATAGACTTGTTTTTTTCTTCTTATTTTGATTTGTTATATATGTTTTGTTTTTTTGTTATTTATATATACACACACACACACACACACACATTTATAAACACACACCTACACACCTAACACACACACACACACTCTTCCTACACCCACACACACACACACACTCTTTTTACACACCACAAAACACACACTAAAACAAAACTACCTACCTAACTTAACACACACACACATACAAACACACTCAAACACACCCACACACACAAAAAAAAACAACCTAACCTAACACACACACACACAAACAAACACACTCAACACACACACACACACCTAACAAACACACTTTTCTCACACACACACCCAAAACACCACAAAAACTAACCTAACCTAACACACCACACACCAACCTAACCTAACCTAACCTAACCTAACTTTTCCCCGCCCAAAACCAACAACAGCGGCTTGGACAGTAGTAGCAGCTTTCAATGCATCAATTTGCTCAAGACACTCGCCCAAGGAGGCAGAACAATTATCTGTACCATCCACCAGCCTTCCGCCAAGCTGTTTGAGAAGTTTGATTACCTCTATGCACTAGCTGACGGCCAGTGTATATACAGAGGGGCGATCACAGGCCTCATCCCCTTCCTGTCGGCTATGGGGCTGGAGTGTCCTTCCTATCATAACCCAGCTGATTTTTGTGAGTTGATATTGTTGTTGTTGTAGAAGTTTTTTATTGTTATTATTAGTTTATTGTTGCTGTTAGGTTAGGATAGGTTAGGTTAGTTGTAGTAGTAGTTGTTGTTTTTAGTTAGTGTTTGGTTAAGTTAGATTAGGTTTAGTTAAGTTAGGTTAGGTTAGTTGTAGTAGTAGTTGTTTTTAGTTAGTGTTAGGTTAGGTTAGATTAGGTTTAGTTAAGTTAGGTTAGGTTAGTTGTAGTAGTAGTTGTTTTTAGTTAGTGTTAGGTTAGGTTAGATTAGGTTTAGTTAAGTTAGGTTAGGTTAGTTGTAGTAGTTGTTGTTTTTAGTTAGTGTTAGGTTAGGTTAGGTTAGGTTAGGTTAGATTAGGTTAGGTTAGGTTAGGTTAGGTTAGGTAGTTGTAGTAGTAGTAGTAGTAGTATAAATTGTTGTTTAAGTAATTGTAGGTTAGGTTAGGTGGTTGTAGTAGTAGTAGAAATAGGTTTTTTTTAGTAATTGTAGTAGTTGTAGAAATAATAGTAATAATGATAGTAATTTGTTGATCTTTTATTGTTCTGTGATAATAGTAGTTGTAGTTATAGTAGAAATAGTTGTTTTAGTAATTGCAGTAGTAGAAATAATAGTAATAATGATAGTAATTTATTGATTATTTGTGATTCTGTGATAATAATAATAGTGGTAGTAGCAGTAATAGTAGTAGCAATAGAAATAGTTAATAGGAATAGTAATAATGATAGTAATTTGTTGATTATTTGTGATTCTGTGATAATAATAATAATAATAATACCACCACCATCACCACCACCCTAACCCTCCCTCCCCCTACAGTGATGGAGGTGGCCAGCGGTGACTACGGGGAGTTTACACACAAGCTCACCTCAGCCGTGGTGTGCGGCAAGTGTGACAACCTGGCACCAGACAACCACGAGGCAGTCAGGGCCAAAAACCACTTGATATGTAAGTGTAGAGAACCGGTTTTTGGGTATAATTGGTAGTGAAAAGTTTGGTTTTTCTAAGATTATTTATTTATTATTTATTTTTACAACTAAACTGATCTTCTTCCTTACAGCCAGGGAAGGTGAGGAAGCAGGGGGAGCAGGAGGAGCAGCAGGAGGAGCAGCAGCAGGGGAAACACGAGTCAACATGCCTTCAACCAAGCACTCCCTCCTTGCCTCTGAGGATGAGAGTATAGATGACATCCCTAACTCCTTCCCTACCTCAGGATGGAAACAATTTGTCATCCTATTTAAAAGGACTTTCCTCTCCATCATCAGGGACGGGGTGAGTGAGGGGAAACTTAAGGGGAGAAGAGAGGAAAAGAGGGGAAATTTAAGCGGAGAAGAGAGGAAAAGAGGGGAAATTTAAGGGGAGAAGAGAGGAAAAGAGGGGAAATTTAAAGGGAGAAGAGAGGAAAAGAGGGGAAATTTAAGGGGAGAAGAGAGGAAAAGAAGGGAAATTTAAAGGGAGAAGAGAGGAAAAGAGGGGAAACTTAAGGGAAATTAGTGAGAGGGAAAAAGGATATAAGTTAAGAGAGAAGAGTGGAAATTTAGTAAGGTTAGAAGATGGGAAATTTAATAAGGGGAAAATTAGTAAGGGGAAACTAAGGAAAATGGGTGAGGGTAGAGGAGGGGAAATAGGTGAGGGGAAAGGATGGTTGTGTGCTTACGTTAGGTTATTTTAAGGTCTGGGGAGTCTGTAGGTGAGGGGAGAGAGGGGAAAGGAAGGGGAGGGAAGGGGAGATGTTTGTGTGTGTGAGGGGAGGAGGAGGGAGAGGAGAGAGGGGAGATGTTTGTGTGTAGTGGGGAGAGAGAGAAGAGAAGGGGAGGTAAGAGGGGAAGTAAGGGGAGTAACTCTAGTCTGGGAAAAGTTTGTTTAGATATATGTATATTGTATTATATTTATGTATTTTCTTTGTATCATAAGTTTATTCATCACATCTCTATCAAACCCCCTCAAAAAAAATTTCCCCTTAACCTTTTTTCCTCTAATTTCCCCTTAACTAACCTCCTTTTCCCCTCATTTCCCTTAACTAACCTAACCTAACTAACCTTTTTCTCTACTTTTCCCCTGATTTTCCACTCATTTCCCCTCCTTTTCCCTTCCTTTTCCCTCATTTTCCCTTAACTAACCTTTTCCTCTATTTTTCCCCTCATTTCACCTTTAACTAACCTCCTTTCACCTTAATTAATCCCTCTGCTCACGACCTCGGGTGTCTTGACACTTCCTCTAATACTTTTACTCTCGATTTCTGCAACATTCGTGGCCTTAGATCTAATTTCCAATCTGTGGAACACCATCTCTCCTCCACTAAACCTCATCTTCTCTTCCTAACTGAAACACAGTTGTCTGTGACTACTGACAGCAGCCCCTTCTCTGTTCCCTCCTACTTTCTCTATCCTCATTTTCAATCCAAAGCTGGCTGTTGCGCATATGTGCGTAACGACATTACTTGCTCTCGTGCCCACAATCTTGAATCTTCAGAATTTTCTACCATCTGGCTAAGACTTCAATGTCACTCTCTAACTAAATTCATCTGTGCTGTATATCTCTCACCTAATTCCTCTGACTATGTAAAATTCTTTGACTATTTGACTTCCAAGGTGGAGCACATCCTATCTCACTTTCCTTATGCTGAGATCTCCATTTTAGGGGATTTCAATGTTCACCACCAGCTTTGGCTTTCATCTTCTTTCACTGACCAACCTGGTGAACAAACCTTCAACTTTGCTATCCTTCATGACCTAGAGCAGCTAGTGCAGTTCCCTACCCGTATCCCTGACCGCCTTGGAGACACGCCCAACATTCTTGATCTTTTCCTAACTTCCAACCCTTCAGCTTACTCTGTTAAACTTTCCTCTCCGTTGGGCTCCTCCGATCACAATCTTATTTCCGTTACCTGTCCTATCACTCCAGTGCAGCCTCAGGACCCGCCTAAGCAGAGGTGCTTCTGGCATTTCAACTCTGCTAAGTGGGAAGACCTGAGGCAGTACTATTCTGATTTTCCTTGGGATGATTATTGCTACCATGTCAGAGATCCTTCTCTGTGTGCCGAGCGCATAACAGAGGTGATTATCTCTGGCATGGAGCTATACATTCCTCATACTTTCTCTAATACTAAAGCTAAAAAGCCCTGGTTTAACTCTGCTTGTTCTCGTGCTGTCAATGATAGAGAGGCGGCTCACAAACGGTACCGTAGCCATCCATCTGCTGAAACTCATGCCCTATATATTTCTGCCCGTAATCATGCCAAATCTATTCTCCAACTTACTAAAAACTCTTTCATCAATAGAAAATGTCAAAATCTTTCCAACTCTATAACTCTTCTCATGATTTCTGTCATCTAGCCAATAATATCTCTAACAATTTTACTTCTTCATCTTTCCCTCCTTTACTTCAACCAGATGGCCCCACAGCTGTCTCTTCTTTCTCTAAAGCTGAACTCTTCGCTCAAACCTTTGCTACCAACTCTACTTTGGATGATACTGGGCATATTCCTCCTACTCCTCCACCCTCTGACTACTTCATCCCTAAAATTAAATTCTTTATTATGACGTTTTCCAGGCCCTCTCTGGCCTTGATTCTCGGAAGGCTTACGGTCCGGATGGAGTCCCTCCTGTTGTTCTCAAAAACTGTGCTTCCGAACTCGCTCACTGCCTGGTCAAACTCTTTCGTCTGTGTCTCTCTACTTCTACCTATCCTTCTTGCTGGAAGTTTGCTCACATTCAACCTGTCCCTAAAAAGGGTGACCGCTCCAATCCCTCTAACTACCGCCCTATAGCTTTGATTTCCTGCCTTTCTAAAGCCTTTGAATCTGTCCTTAACAAGAAGATAATGAGGCATCTATCAGCTCACAACCTTCTCTCTGATTGCCAGTATGGTTTCCGTAAAGGCCGATCTACTGGTGATCTTCTTGCTTTCCTAACTGAATCTTGGTCATCCTCTTTTAGGGACTTCGGTGAAACCTTTGCTGTCGGCCTTGACATATCGAAAGCCTTCGATAGAGTCTGGCATAAATCTTTAATTTCTAAACTACCCTCCTACGGATTCTATCCTTCTCTCTGTACCTTCATCTCCAGTTTCCTTTCTGACTGTTCTATTGCTGCTGTAGTGGACGGTCATTGTTCTTCTCCTAAAACTATCAACAGTGGTGTTCCTCAGGGTTCTGTCCTATCACCCACTCTCTTTCTATTATTCATCAATGATCTCCTAAATCTGACTCAATGCCCTATCCACTCCTATGCTGATGACACCACCTTGCATTTTTCAACGTCGTACAACAGACGCCCAACCCAACAAGAATTAAATGACTCAAGGCGAGATGCTATAGGACGCTTAACTTCTGATCTTTCACTTGTTTCTGATTGGGGCAGAGCAAACCTAGTTTTGTTCAATGCCTCAAAAACTCAATTTCTACAACTATCTACTCGACATAACCTTCCAGATAACTATCCCCTCTTCTTCAATGACACTCAACTTCCCCTCTCCACCACATTAAACACACTCGGTCTATCCTTTGCTAAAAATCTAAACTGGCAATTTCATATCTCTACTCTTGCTAAATCAGCTTCCAAGAAGTTAGGTGTCCTATGGCGTCTGCGTCCATTTATCTCTCCCTCTCAGCTGCTTGCTCTGTACAGGGGCCTTATCCGCCCATGTATGGAGTATGGCTCACATGTCTGGGGGGGCTCAACTCACACAGCTCTTTTAAACAGGGTGGAGTCTAAAGCTTTTCGTCTCATCAACTCTCCTCCTCTAACTGACTTTCTTGATTCTTTAAGTCACCGCCGCAATGTTGCATCTTTATCTATCTTTTACCGCTATTTTCATGCTGACTGCTCTTCTGAACTTGCTAACTGCATGCCTCCCCCCCTCCCGCGGCCTCGCTGCACAAGACTTTCTACTTCTTCTCATCCTTATTCTGTCCATCTTCCTAATGCAAGAGTTAACCAGTATCTTCACTCTTTCATCCCTTACACTGGTAAACTCTGGAACTCTCTTCCTTTGTCTGTTTTTCCACCTGCCTATGACTTGAACTCTTTCAAGAGAGGAGTGTCAACACACCTCTAATGTTAACTTGACCTCCACCCCTTGATTCTATTCTCCTACTGTCCTCTTTACAGGGTCTGGCGACAAGCGGGATTTTTTTTTTTACTTATTTCTGTTTTCCCTTAGCCATTACCCTTTTAATATAAAAAAATTAAAAAATAATAAATAAATAAATAAATTCACCTCATTTTCCCCTCATTTCATCTTAATTACCCTCCTTTTCCCCTCATTACCCCTTAATTACCCTCCCTTTCCCCTCTCAGATGTTGACCAAGATGAGGATATGTTCGCACGTGCTAATTGGGTTGTTAATTGGTCTGCTGTACTACAACATCGGTAATGAGGCCAGCAAGGTGTTCAATAACTCGGGCTGTCTGTTCTTCTGTATGCTGTTCCTCATGTTCACAGCCATGATGCCCACTATTCTAACCTGTGAGTGTGTGTGAGTGTGTGTGTGTGTGTTTGGGTGTGTACGTGTGTGTGTGTGTGTGTGTGTGTGTTTTTTTCTTCTTTTTTTTCTGGTACGTGTGACATTTTTTTTATATATATTTTGAGAAGTTATCATTTATTTAATTTTTTTTGTTTTTTTTGTTACAGTTCCGCTTGAGATGAACGTGTTTATCCGTGAACACCTGAACTACTGGTACTCATTAAAGTCCTACTACCTGGCTAAAACCATGGCGGATATGCCCTTCCAGGTGAGGCACTATTACTATTACTACTACTACTACTACTACTACTACTACTACTACTGTTATTATTACTACTATTATTATTACTACTATTACTGTTATTACTACTACTATTATTATTACTACTATTATTACTACTATTACTGTTATTATTACTACTACTACAGTTTCTTTTTTCTCTTGTCTTTCCCCTTTTTTATTTCTTGAATTTTGTTTTTCCCTTCCTCATCTTTCATAACAATCTTTCCTCACTAAAAATCCCCTAATTTCCCCTCATTTTCCCCTTATCTCCCCTCATCTCCCCTAATTTCCCCTCATTTCCCCTTATCTCCCCTCATTTCCCCTTATCTCCCCTCATTTCCCCTTATCTCCCCTTATCTCCTCTTATCTCCCCTTATCTCCCCTTCAGGTGATATATCCGCTCCTGTACGTGTTGCTGGTGTACTTCCTGACGGCGCAGCCCTTGGAGCCTCACCGCTTCTTCATGTTCACCATCATGTGCATTATGACCTCCTTGGTGGCGCAGTCCCTCGGGCTGGCCATAGGGGCGTGTCTCAACATACAGGTGAGGGGGCGGGGTGAGGGGTGAAGGGGGGAGGGGAGAAGGAGGGGGAAAGGGAGATAGGTAAGGGGTGAGGGATGAGGGTGTGTGTGTGTAGGGGTGAGGGTAATAATGTGTATATATGTTATGTTATATCAAATGCAAATTACAATATATATACAAAGAAAATTACACATACACACACGTACAGTAGCCTTCTATAACCGTGTATATAACTGTATGTATGTGTGTTCTCTGTTTGTTCTCTCTAGGGGGCCGTGTTCTTGGGGCCTATAACATCGATCCCTGTTCTCCTGTTCTCTGGTTTCTTTGTGAACTTCTCAACCATTCCGATATACCTCCGCTGGGTCACCTACATCTCCTACGTCAGGTAAGGAGGAGGAGGAGGAGGAGGAAGAAGAAGAAGGAGAAGGAATGATATAAAAGGAGGAGGAGAAGGAGGAGGAAATATCAATAACTCAACAAAAACAAGAAATAATCATACATATATACAGTATACTACTACAACAAACTCCTAAATAAAAATAAAAATAAACATAAATAAACATATATTTAAAAAAATCTACACAAGTCTACCCTTCAAAAAACATATCAAAGAAAACCAAAACCTTAACCCTAACCTAATATTTTCCCGTTTTCTCCTTAGGTACGGCTTCGAGGGGACACTGCTGAGTATATACGGCTTTGACAGGAAACCCTTGCACTGCTCCGAGGCTTACTGTCACTACAAGTCCCCGAGAAAGTTCCTAGAAGAGATGGATATAATAGGTGCAGAATTTTGGATAGACTTCGTAGTGCTATTCGCGTTTTTCATTGCACTTCGAACCATCGGCTATTTTGTTTTACGTTGGAAATTAAAGGCGGAACGTTAGCCCTTAGTAGTAGTGTATGGAGAGAGTGAGAGTGAGAGAGAGAGGAGGAGGAAGAAGGAGGAGGAATGTATGTATAATTTTAGCGATCATGTGGAAGGAGAAAAAAGGCGACTGGTTTATCATTATTATTATTATTATTGTTGTTATTTTGGGAGTCAGTAGTAGTAGTAGTGTTATAGAAAATAGTGTCATGACCCCCACCCCCATACTACCCCCATACACAGTGCCATACATACATACATACACTATCATACAATACATACATACACATACACATACACACACATCACGTTTCATACATTCATTTAACTCGTCAATCGTCTGTTATTTCTATTCACTGCAAGGGGACACTGCACTATTACTACTACTACTACTGCTACTGCTACTACTTCTTGGCCTGCTTGCTACGGTGTCTGCTGCAGGCTGTAGGGCAACACAAGGCAGGTTAGAGTAGGTTAGTAATTTTCTTTAGTCAGTCTTTCAAGAGAGGAAGAAAACGGGGAGAGGGAGAGGAAGGAAAGGGAAGACCTGTATTACTATGGAAACACACTCCTCTTATCCCCCCCTTCTTCAGGTCCTTCCCCTTCCCCCTTCCCCCTTCCCCTTTCCCCTTCCCCTGCCAGCCAGCCAGCCTCACTAAGCCTTCCCCTGTCATGTCATGTTTCCCTGCCATTGAGCTGGTCATAGTGTATACATATTCTCATTGTAGTTCTTGATTTGTATATACTATATGTACGTATTCCTATGTACGTGTGTGTATGTATGTATGTGTATGTGTGTGTGTGTGGTTTTTATTCATCATCTTTCACAAATTTTACAAGGTAGAAAGAGAGGAAAAAAAAGACAATGTATTTACTTGATGTGTCCAGGAAGAGAGTTGGAATTTTTTGCATAATGGTATAAAATATAAATAATAATAATGTAGTGTTATTAAGAACTGTTTCATACATAACAATGCAGTGTTTGTGTGTGTGTTTGTTTGTTTGTTTGTTTGTATTGAGTGAAAAGAAAAGGAGGACTTATCACGAACTTTTAAGAAAATAATGAGAGGTTTGAAAAAAGTGAAGGTTAGAGTTTTTAGTGAAGAATGTGTATTAGGTTATAGAAGGAAAGAAAAGAAAGAGAAAAAAAATTGATATATATATACTTAGACTGTTATAGAAAGTGAATGACTGAGATTAAGTGAAAAAATAAGTAAGAAAATGGATAGAATTGTATATATTTTTTTCTTGCGGAATCAGGAAAAGAAAAAAAAAAGGTGGTGGCATAAAGAAGAAAAAAAAACAAGAAAATTTTGGAAGATATACGCGCACCAATCAAAATAGTATTGGAAAAAATGTCTTGACCAGCTGGAAAAAAAAAGTTTAATATATGAAAAACAATTATGAAAATGAACAAAGCGAAGGCTGATGATCTTAGAATGTAAAAATATTGTTAAAAGAATGTTTTAAAACGTAAAAAATAGTTCAATTACATTCATTCGAGTTTAGAATTGAGAGAGAGAGAGAGAGAACACGAACGGGTACTACTATATATTCTCAAAACAATTAATTATAAACAAACTTGATTTATATACAAAATTATAACTATTTGCATGACTGACGCTTCACATCAATGCTTTTCTAAAAGGTTAATAATAATAATAATAATAATAATAATAATATGCATGAATCTGCACAAACGTTAATCAAATAAATAATGATTAAAAAAGTTAATATTATAATCGAAATACGTAACCGAAAGGAATAGAATTTAATTACATTTTCTATTAATTTGAACATTTGTCTAGCAACTCAAGATTTAGAAATTGAGGTTAATTAACTTTAAATAATAATAAATAAATAATAATAATTAATCTAATAACACTTAAATATTTCAGCTGCGGCACATTCGAAGCATATTTAAATATTCTATAGCGAGAGAAATGAATTATAACGCAAATTTTATATATTAATTTTCAAAGCACTTTTAGGGGTTTCCTGGAGCCAATAGTATAATAATAATAATAATAATACATTTAACTCTTAATTTGACTTAGAACGCAAGGGTTGACACTGTTACCACAACCCGTTAGGCCTCTGCACGCGGTATTAGTGGCGGGAAAGGACTCGACGCGCGGCAGACTGAGTTGGCAATAGTGATCGAGCGTCCACAATTTTTACGGGATTACTATTACATTATTATTATCATTTTAATTACCATTTTTAGCCTCGTTATGGCTTCCTACGCTTGCCTGGGATTTTGTAGATACTAAAAACAAAAAATAAACACACTTAATCAAGATATAAACGTAGTGTAAATTATGGGAGGAAAGAAAACGGGGTGTAATTACATTTATTTTGAGCCTAAACTATGATATAAGATTCTGTTTCATTGTATAAACTAGAGAATCAGTCCATTTTTTAGCCATTTGCTCAGTGGGTAGAATAATTATGTATAAATGATAATTAGTATGTGAGTGAGTGTGATTTAGGTGACAAGAGAGAAGGGAGAGACTGTAGAAAATTTAGAGAGAGAGAGAGAGAGAATGTGGAGATAATTTTTTAGGCTGTGGCTTATGAACATTATATTAACGAAAAGGTGTAAATATATTATAGGTAATTATTATTAGATTGATTATTATATTATCTATACATATATCATTTAGACACTGTGAGAGAGAGAGAGAGAGAGAGAGAGAGAGAGAGAGAGAGAGAGAGAGAGAGAGAGAGAGAGTAAACCTTTGTGTATATTAGTAAAAAAAAGAAATGTATGGGTAGATGTATACATTTTTCTGTTTTGTATTAGAAGAAATGTATGATTGAGTATGAATTTTAACCTTTGTATATATGTTATTATATATAGATGATTTGTTGAGCTCTTACTTGCGTCTTACTGATATTCTTCTTCCTGCTTAACGGGGTAACAATGTACAGCTAGAGGGGAAAAAAGGGGAAACTATACTATGATCAAAACAGACACACACGAACACACACACACATACATGATTCTTATATTTTCTTGTATATATCTAATTTTTTTTTCTTTCTTTCTTCCTTCATCAACATTCCAAAGTTATTTACGTTATTTTCTTTGTTTTTTTTGTTGTTTTGTTGTTTTGTTGTTTTTGAAAAGGGAAAAAAGTGGGTATATATATATTTTTTTCCTTGTTTTCTTTTTTTTCCCTTTTTTTCATATCCATTTTAATTTAGTGTGTGTGTGTGTGTGTGTTTGTTTTGTTTGTTTGTTTGTTTGTTTGTGAGAAGAATTGATGATTGTCTATGCAATGTGCCTCTTAAACACACACACACCACACACACACACACACACACACACACACACACACGTTCAAG
>JAPQNM010000026.1:7382947-7415447 GCA_029783475.1 Metacarcinus magister
AATTTCATAAGGAATATCTGATATCTTTTCCATCAACATTGGTAAAGTATATCATAACCTTCTATATATATATATAAAAAAAAATTTTAAAAAAACATATTACGTAACTACAAAAATATTACTCCCCAAAAAAGTTAAATAATTCCTATATTCAACCTTAACACACACAAAGAAAGAGGACTGACATAAACTAGAAACAAAAAAGTGAAAGAAAATGAAAATGATAACGAGCACAGTGAACAGTTAAGAAGAAAACAGAAAAGTAGAAAGTAAATACAATCGTGAAAATTGAAAGAGAAGACAGAGGAGCGCCGTTGTAAAGGCAATACTCCATCTGAAACTAAGCTGAATGTCTTGCAGAGGAGCTACAAAGCTTATTAGATGTGGTAGATGAGTATGGAAGAGATTTTGGAGTGAATTTTAGTTGTGAAAAAAGTAAGGTAATGATAGTGAATAGATCAGAAGATGAGAGGGATGTTACATGGAGACTTGGAGTGAAAGAGTTGCAGCAAGTATGTGAGTACAAGTATCTAGGGATATGGATGAGCCCAAATGGATGTGAGGAGGCTAAGAATGAAAAGATTAGTATGGTGAATCAGTGGGTTGGCAGACTAGGGAGTGCAGCAAGAATGAGAGCGAGTAAATATGACGTGTTGCGAGAGATATGGAAGAGTGTGGCTGTTCCGAGTGTAATGTATGGTATGGAAGTGATTGCATGGAGTGAAAAGGAGATAGACAAGTTGGAAGTAGGGCAGAATAGAGTAGCAAGAATGGCACTGAATGCACCAAGGTATGCAGCTGTAGAAGCTTTGAGAGGTGACATGGGATGGAGTACGTTCAGGGAGAGACAGATAAAGGCAACTTTGAGATATAAAGTTAGGCTGGAACGAATGGAGAATACAAGAATTGCACGGAAGGTGTATTTGTGGAATGTAAGGAGGAGTAAATGGGAGAAGAAATGTCTGAACATGGTAGACAGGAGTGGCATGCTCGTTAGGTGGGTGCATAAATTTTGTGAAGGGAGAGAATGGTTGTATGAATGGAAGGTGATGAACAGAAGTAGAGAAGGGTTAGAGTGGGATGTGAAAAGGTGGAAAAGCGAGATAGACAAAACAGTGAAAGGTGTGGGACTAAGTAAGTGGAAGACTGAGATGGAACGAAAGAAGACTTTGGAATGGTACAGAGAGAAAGAGGCCCCAATGTATGTAAGGTGGTATGATGGAAGCCTGGGTGGTGATCTTCTCTTCCGAGCTATGGATGTGAATGCAAGGAACTACAGATGGTCAGAGTCCCGCAGCAAAGTGTGCCAGATGTGTGATATGGGAGAGGATGAGACGGTAGAGCATGTAGTACTAGAATGCGAGAAGTATGACCGTGACAGAATGGAAATGATGCGTGTGATTCTGGCAGAAATGGGACGTGAAATGAATGAGGTGACTGAAAGAACTGGAAGGGAATGGATGGCGTTGTTGCTAGGACTGTGTGAGGAGACGAGTGAACGGATGATTGACGCGGTGAAAGAGTTCCTGGAGAAAATGTGGTATGCGAGATTGAGAGATTAGGGCATGTACTTAGAGTATGCATCTTTGATTTATTTAGTTTCTTTTTTTCTGTGTATTTTCCTCTTTTTTTTCCCCCCTTATTCCCCTCACAGGAGCTGCCGATATAAAGGCCCGACTTGGAGGAAATTTCAAGTCACCTGTGACATCAAGATCAAGATCAAGATCATCTGAAGTGAGTAGCAACCTGTTGATTCCTAATAATAACTGAATTTACTTTATATTTATAGTTACTCAGGGTTATTTAAGGGTATGTAGTTATAACCCTTTTAATTATGCATCTTTTAGGCGTGAACTATTAATGAAGTTAGGTTTAATTAAGGTGATATGAGGTTAAATGTAGCTGGGTGGGATATCAGTGTTCCAGGCATGAAGGATTTATGTCTCAATGGCGTGTTTATTTATCTATTAACATAATTTAGCACTCCAGGTTGTATTATTAACTTACTATTAATGTTTTAGGTAAGGAATATTAATTATGTTAAGGTTAATATAGGTGATCAAGGGTTAAATATACCTAGGTGTATTCATTAACTTATAAACATATAATTTAACACTCCAGGTTGTATTATTAACTTATTATCAATGTTGTAGACGTTAAATATTAATAATGTCAATGTTAAAGAGTTAAATACAGCAGGGAAAAAGACAGACAGACAGACAGACAGTAGGAGAAACAGACAGACAGACAGACAGTAGGAGAAAGACAGACAGACAGACAGACAGTAGGAGAAACAGACAGACAGACAGACAGTAGGAGAAATAGAAGCAAGGGGTGGAGGTCCAGTTGACGTGAGAGGTGTGTTGACATTCCTCTTTTGAAAGAGTTTAAGTCATAGGCAGGTGGAAAAACAGACAAAGGAAGAGAATTCACCACAGTTTACCAGTGTAAGGGATGAAAGAGTGAAGATACTGATTAACTGTTTCATTAGAAAGATGGACAGAATAGGGATGAAGGCGTGAAGATACTGATTAACTGTTTCATTAGAAAGATGGACAGAATAGGGATGAAAGAGTGAAGATACTGATAAACTGTTGCATTAGAAAGATGGACAGAATAGGGATGAAAGAGTGAAGATACTGGTTAACTGTTGCATTAGGAAGATGGACAGAATAGGGATAAAAGAGTGAAGATACTGGTTAACTGTTGCATTAGAAAGATGGACAGAATAGGGATGAAAGAATGAAGATACTGGTTAACTGTTGCATTAGAAAGATGGACAGAATAGGGATGAAAGAGTGAAGATACTGGTTAACTGTTGCATTAGAAAGATGGACAGAATAGGGATGAAGGAGTGAAGATACTGGTTAACTGTTGCATTAGGAAGATGGACAGAATAAGGATGAGAAGAAGTAGAAAGTCTTGTGCAGTGAGGCTGCAGGAGGGGTGGAGGCATGCAGTTAGCAAGTTGAGAAGAGCAGTCAGCATGAAAATAGCGATAGAAAAGCGATAAAAATACAACAAGGCAGTCAGTTAGCGGAGGAGAGTTGATGCGACTAAATAACATCATAAGATCAAATTAATTATATCATTATTTCTTACCTTTATTCAAGATGGTGGTGTTGTCGGTGTTGCAGAAAGGCCTCACCTCCTATAATGGGTGTTTGGCTACACAACCTCTCATCACTAAGGCTTGCACAAGGTCAGTAACCCTCAACACCTGCCGAGAAGATGGTAAGGTAAGGTTAACGTGTTCGCTATATCAGAGGTTCGTTATATCTATTATATATAGAAGTCTGGTCAACACGGAATCTGTTAAATTTAATGTCTGATAAATCTAAAGTCTGTTAAATTTAATGTTCGTTAAATCTATTGTCAGTTGAATGCGAGGTCTATTAATTTTGATTCCCGTTAAATTCAATGTTCATTAAATTTATTGTCAGCTAAATCCAAGGTATGTTGACATGAATGATCTTAACAATTAATAAATGAATAAATGAATTAACATTCCTTCTATAAATGCCATAACTTAGTATTAAAGAAAGTATTGAATTAACACTATACACATGCATTTTATATAGTTTGATGTCATCTATATTTGTTCCATTTTTTCTTCATTATATTATGATTAGATTTCTTATATTCTTTTCTAATTTCCTTATTTTCTGATGCTCTTAATAACTTATGTTGTGATTCTCTTATATCCTTATGTTCTTACTGTTGTGTTGTGTTGTGTTGTGTTACATTGTGTTGTGTTAATACAGTGTTGTGTTGTGTTGTGTTGTGTTTTCAGTGCCGTGACAGCCAGCCTCGGTGACCTGCTGGGACAAGTCATCAGCAGGCAACCTCACATTGACCTCGGCAGCATAGCGAGATATGCTACCTTTGGGTATGTTGTAGTAGTAGTAGTAGTAGTAGTAGTAGTAGTAGTAGTAGTAGTAGTAGTAGTAGTAGTAGTAGTAGTGTGGTGATACTTATCTATTTTTCTACTTTTAATGTTTTCTTTATTCTACTTCTTCTCTTCCCTTTCCTCCTTGTGTTAATCCTCCTCCTTTTTATTCTTCCTCTTCCTCTTCCTCTTCCTCCCCATCCTCCATCACCCATCACCAACTACCCATTAACCTCCTCCTCCTCCTCCTCCTCTTCCTCCTCCTCCTCCTCCTCCTCCTCCTCCTCCTCCTCCTCCTCCTCCTCCTCCTCCTCCTCCTCCTCCTCCTCCTCCTCCTCCTTCAGATTGCTTGTGACTGGACCCTTGGCACACAATTTTTATTACTTCCTGGACCGCCTTGTGCCTCCTAAACAGAGAGGAGCTGCCTTCAAACGCCTTCTATTAGACAGGCTTGGGTTTGCACCTGTCTTAATGTTGCTGTCTTTTTATATACTGGCACGGCTGGAGGTAAGAAGGGAAGGGAAGGAAAGGATGGGACAGGGAAGGGAAGTGAAGTTAAGTTTGGTTTATATTTTGTACATATTTTTTGGTCTGATTTGTGAATATTTGTGATTTCTCTGTTATAGTCAGTGATTCTCTCTCCTCCTCCTCCTCCTCCTCCTCCTCCTCCTCCTCCTCCTCCTCCTCCTCCTCCTCCTCCTCCTTCTCGTCCCCAGGGTAAGGGCCACATGACAGCGGCACAAGAGGTGCGGCACAAGCTTTGGCCGGCACTCAAGATGAACTGGCGGGTGTGGACGCCTGTACAGTACATCAACATCAACTATGTGCCCCAGCAGGTGTGTGTGTGTGTGTGTGTGTGTGTGTGTGTGTGTGTGTGTGGGTGTGTGTGTGTGTGTGTGTGTGTGCGGTACTAACGGGTGGAAGCTGACCATCTAACGCCCCCATTAAGCCTACCAGCGCATCAGGTTAAGGATGTAAATAAATAAAAAAAAAATAAAAACTAGGTCAATACCATCAGGTCAACACACTCATCTTTACCTTTCCTTCCTACCACAGTACCGTTCCCTGTTCGCTAACGTGGTAGCAATCTTCTGGATCATGTACATCACCAACAAGCGGAGGCAAGCATTCAAGAAGCAGGAGTAACAACCACACACCACCACACACCACACCACCACACCTGGGAACAAACAAACACACATCAGTAAACAGGAACACATAAACACACCATTAATTAAACATAAACACATATAATTAAACACACTCGGTCTATCCTTTACTGAAAATCTAAACTGGCAATTCATATCTCTACTCTTGCTAAATCAGCTTCCAAGAAGTTAGGTGTCCTATGGCGTCTGCATCCATTTTTCTCTCCCTCCCAGCTGCTTGCTCTGTACAGGGGCCTTATCCGCCCATGTATGGAGTATGGCTCTCATGTCTGGGGAGGCTCAACTCATACAGCCTTATTAAACAGGGTGGAGTCTAAAGCTATTCGTCTCATCAACTCTCCTCCTCTAACTGACTGTCTTGATTCTTTAAGTCACCGCCCCAATGTTGCATCTTCATCTATCTTCTATCGCTATTTTCATGCTGACTGCTCTTCTGAACTTGCTAACTGCATGCCTCCCCCCCTCCCGCGACCTCGCTGCACAAGACTTTCTACTTCTTCTCATCCTTATTCTGTTCATTTTCCTAATGCAACAGTTAACCAGTATCTTCACTCTTTTATCCCTTACAATGGTAAACTCTGGAACTCTTCCTTTGTCTGTTTTTCCACCTGCCTATGACTTAAACTCTTTCAAAAGAGGAATGTCAAGACACTTCTCTCACTAATTTGGACTTCAACCCATGTCTATATTTCTCCTACTGTCCTCTTTACAGGGTCTGGCGACAAGCGGGATTTTTTTTTATACTTAATTTATTTTTCCCTTAGCCAGTACCCTTTTAATGTAACCACAACACACCACACACACCATTACACATAAACACAACACACTCTTTCCCTCCATCCGTCCGTCTGTCCGTCCGTCCTACCTCTTTGTGCCAAGTTAAAATTAGTGTTGTTAATTAAGTTTATACGTATGAATGAATATTAATTGATACACTGAAAGAACTTTGAAAGAACTTAGAATTACTGTTATTAATTAGGTTTATACATATAGATGAATATTACTGAAAGAGAAAGAAATTAACTTTGAATCTATGCTATTAATTAGGTTTTACACAAAAAAAATAATGTTAATATACATGTTTGGGTTTATTAATTAGGGTCCATGAGAGAAAGTGTATTAATGGTGCTGTTGTATTAAATGTATATTAATATTAACTTAGTGTGTTGTTGTTGTTGTTGTTATTGAATTTTGTATTGGGTAATGTATTGGATTGTATTGGAAAAAAAAGAAGTTGTAACCTATATGTAAGAATTATATATTATTATTATTATTATTATTATTATTATTTTTGTTTATATACTTTTATTGGGATGAATATAAAGCATTTTCGTTGTGAATTGAGAATATTTAGAGAGAGAGAGAGAGAGAGAGAGAGAGAGAGAGAGAGAGAGAGAGAGAGAGAGAGAGAGAGAGAGAGAGAGAGAGAGAGAGCAAGGGGGAGGAGGGTTCAGATTACGGTTTGTCTCACGTGAAAAGAGAGAGAGAGGCAGGGAGGAAAAGATAGTGTAAGAAAACACTTTTGTGGCTTCATGTGAGAGAGAGAGAGAGAGAGAGAGAGAGAGAGAGAGAGAGAGAGAGAGAGAGAGAGAGAAAGAAAGATAGTTTCAAGTTACCTGTCATAGAAGCACCTGAGTGTGTGTGTGCGTGTGTGTGTACGTACAGGTAGACACACACACCTGACATCAGTAGAGGGAAGGTGAGCAGTGTGTGTACATGTGTATGCTTCTGTGTACGTATTTATGTATGTGTGTGTATTTGATGTACACACACACACACACACATGCATACATACACACATACTTGTGACTGAATAAGTGAAATAGTTTTTGAATAATACAAAAACACACAAAATAAATAATATGGAAGAAAAAAATGGAAAAAATAATAACAATGAAACCGAAAATAATCTATCAAGTGAATTTATTTAATACAGAAATAAAGAACAAAAATATCTAATATGAATTTTCGGTTATAAAGTAAATCAATAAATGAGAAATAAGAAAAAATATAAAGCAAAGTGAAGCGAGACATTATTATTATTATTATCATTATTATTATCATCATCATTATTATTATTATTATCATTATCAGAGAATTTAGTGAATGAATAGCTTATAAGAAAAAATATAAAGTACTGTATAATTATAACATTTTCATTTATCTATTTAAGTGAAGAAAAAACTGAAGGAAGGAAGGAAGAAAAGAAAAAACAATTAGAGAAAGAAAAAACTGAATGAAAAAAGAAGATGGTGATGAGCTGACTGTGTGGTGATGACATAGTGATGACCAGGAGAGTGTGGTGATCAGAATACACCACACACTATAACCACACACCACCATCATCACCATTACCTCACCTCAACACCACAATTACAGTGCTAGTAACATCACTACATCACCATCACCACCATAACATATTAGTACATATATAACACCACACACACACACACACGCCCCCCCCCCACCCCCACCATGGCCCTCAGCACTCTCACTAAGTACAGTTATGGTGTTGGTCACGTGTTCAACACCATATGTGCATCTATGTGGTTTACCTACCTGTTAGTTTACCTTCATTACGTCCTACAGGTAAGAACACACCTTAAACTCTACCTTAATTTGTCTATAATTAACCTAACCTAACTTAACTCTACCTGGGTTGACCTATAATTAACCTAACTACCTGTAATTTATTTTATTTTGTATTTTATATATATTTTTTGAGTTGATTTTCAGTAGATCAGTTTTCATTCAGCAAACAATCCTTCAATTTCTTTCTAATGAATGATTTATTTTCATTAAACTTCCTATCATTTCTTTCCCTTTAAACAAATTAATCTAAATATGTTGTTGTTTTTTAAGTGATTAAGACTGGCTTCACATGAGCAATTTTTTCCCCCGAGCTCCAGAGATTCTTGAGCTGGTTAGGTTAGGTTAGGTTATGTCTGGTTTTCAAAGTGTCTGATTGGGTTTAATTAATCTTCTAATCTTTTTTTACCCTTAACAGATTGGTCGTAGTATGTCTGGGTTCTTAATGATGATTGGTCAAGTGGCTGATGCTGTGGCCACGCCGCTGATTGGCTTACAAAGTGACAGGGGGCGTGGCTTGTGTGGCTACGGGAGGAGGAAGACTTGGCATGCTCTAGGTAGGTCAAGGTATTTTATTTATGTATTTTTAACTTTTTCTGTATCAGGTTATGTAATTATCTATTTATTCAAAACTTTTCTCTTTCGGTCAAGTAATGTCTATCTATTTATCTATTTTCATTTTAAATCTTTCTCTTTCAGTCAAGGAATATCTAATTATCTATCTATTCTTAACTTTTTTTTCTTTCAGTCAAACTAATATCATTTTTTTACCATCTTTAGGCTGACACTGTATATTTTTTTCATTATTTTTCCACTTAATAAAACAATATTACTAAATAAATAATAATAAATACTAAAGTGTGTGTGTGATAGTGAGTGATAATGAGTCTTTCTTCCCCTCACTTTCAGGTACCGTGTGTGTAGTTGTCACCTTCCCTTTCATCTTCATTGAGTGTGATCATTGCTTCTACGCGCTTCACTCTGGCTACATCCTACTCCTCATGCTAGCCATATGTTTATTCCAGGTGAGAGAGAGAGAGAGAGAGAGAGAGAGAGAGAGAGAGAGAGAGAGAGAGAGAGAGAGAGAGAGAGAGAGAGAGAGAGAGAGAGAGAGAGAGTAATATATAGTTTGTTATATTCTGTGTATTATAATTATCCCCCTTTTCCCTTCCCTTCCCTTCCTTTTCTTGACCTGACCTAACTTGACCTTGCCTTGACCTCAGTTCGGTTGGGCAGCGGTGCAGGTCTCCCATTTGGCCCTGTCTCTTGACCTTGCAAATAGAGAGAGTGAGCGAGAGGAACTCAACTTAATAAGGTCAGTGAGAGAGAGAGAGAGAGAGAGAGAGAGAGAGAGAGAGAGAGAGAGAGAGAGAGAGAGAAAAGAGAGAGAGAGAAAAAAAGAGAGAGAGAGAGAGAGAGAGAGAGAGAGAGAGAGAGAGAGAGAGAGAGAGAGAGAGAGAGAGAGAGAGAGAGAGAGAGAGAGAGAGAGAGCGAAAGCGAGAGCGAGAGAGAGAGAGAGTAAATAAACAAAAGAAATTAAATAAACCAGAATTTTTATAATCAATTAACTAAACCTTTTCATTCTAATCCAAAAAATAAATAAATAAATAAATAAAACACGAGATAGATGCTCCTGAAGATATGGAAAGTAAACATATTCGAGTCTTGACCTGTTCTTTGCAAAGGTTAAATTGATTCCATGTACCTGGATATTTTTAAAGTACAAGAACAGTCACTTTGCTATGTACTTAAGTCCAAGTACAAGTACATGTCATTGTATTCAAGTCGGTTGATCTTGGACTACGGTTGGGAGTCTAAACTTAGAATTATATCAAATGGAATCTATAATATATATATATATCCGTGCGTTACATATATATTATCATTCTAAAGCTTTTTTTCTCTCTTTCTTTTGATCTACAATTTGTATAATATTAATTTATAATTCAATAATAGTAATAATCATAAAAGTAATCTTCTTCTTCTGTGACCACTAGCAGCCAGACAGGAAGTCTAACCCGGTGATCATATTTGTTCGTTTTAAACCTGTTCTGTTCCTCTCCATGTCATTTTGAGTGATGGAGGAGCAGTAATACATCATTCTTCACCATTAATAGTGGAGGGATATAAAGAAAACATTACCTATTAAGCGTAAGTAACCTAATATAAGCCGGCCGTGTGTTGGCTGGTGGATCACGTATATTTCAAACCAAAGTTGAGATTTTTGTTATACACAGGAAAGCAATTATATATACTTTAAAAAATTGTCTGAAGTACCAAACTATTTTCTACATAAACATTTGTTATATTTGTTTC
This sequence comes from Metacarcinus magister, assembly GCA_029783475.1. Lineage (NCBI taxonomy): Eukaryota > Metazoa > Arthropoda > Malacostraca > Decapoda > Cancridae > Metacarcinus > Metacarcinus magister. The sequence goes on from JAPQNM010000026.1 coordinate 7,392,911, forward strand.
GTATTTATTTCATGAAAAATGTTTATTTCTAAGGTCAATTATAAGATCGAAAAATAGAATAAAGCAATAATAATGAAATTAAACCATTATAAACCATAGAATAGCATATATAAAAAATATTCAAACACAAAGTAAAGCCGAAATAAACCATAACACAAAGAAAAATGGAAAATACAATGAAAAAATGAGAAAAAAACACCGTAATTATGCGTTTACATCCAAGAGTGTTAATTATAGTGTGTTAGGTACAGTGTAAGAAGTGTTAGGACATGACGACCTACAAGGATATAGATGAAGGTGAGTGTGGTGTGTTATGAGTGTGTTGTGAATGTGTTTTGGTGGACTGACGGGCTGGCAGGCTGAATATAGCACTAGGGATATACACCTTTTTCCTTCCTTTCTAAGTCTATTTGAGGGAACGAGGAGCAGTAACACATTATTCTCCACCATGTATAGTGGAAGGATTGAGAAAACAGTGCCTATTAAGCGTAATAACTTGATATAACATCACAGAAGAAGAAGAAGAGTAGGATGGCGAACGTGATAAAAGCGGAACAGGTCACAGAAGACATCCAAGAGTGTTAATTATAGTGTGTTGAGTACAGTAAAAGAAGTGTTAGGACATGACGACCTACAAGGATATAGATGAAGGTGAGTGTGTTGTCTTAATCTCCACTTCCTAGAGAGAAGGAGGGCAAAAGGAGATATAATTGAGGTTTTCAAATGGGTAAAAGGAATTAATAAGGGAAACATTAATCAGGTTTTAGAAATTAGTAGTCAGGATAGGACACGTGGAAATGGGTACAAGGTATAAAAACTTAGATTCAGGACAGACATAGGTAGATATTGGTTCACTAACAGAGTGGTGAACGATTGGAATAGGCTGGGTAGACACTTAGTAAGTGGTGAGTCAATAGATAGCTTTAAAAGACGGTTGGATCAGAGTATGGATAGGGATGACAGGTGGGATGGCTAAATATTGGATTATTCCAAGGGTGGGAGACAAGGAACTGCCTCGTGTAGGTCATTAACTGGCCTCTTGCAGTCTCCTAATTTCTTATGTTCTTATAACAAAAAATAATAAATAAATAAATAAACTAGAATTTACACGAACGATTAATTAACTAAACCTTTTTTTTTTCTAATCCCTCACCCAAAAAAACGTACATATACACACACACACACACACACACACAGGTACATCTTCAACGTGTCAAGCGAGGTCACAGTGTCCTTCGTGGCCTGGCTGACCTTCATGAGCCTGGGGACTCCTGGGGACACTACCATCAACCCGGGGGACTCCTATGCATTCGAGGTCAGACTGGGGTGGAGGGAACTTTGGGGGGACTTGAAGTAGTAGTAGTAGTAGTAGTAGTATAATCATCATCATCATCATCATTATTATTATTATTATTATTATTCAGGTGCTTTAAGTAGTTACAATCATCATTATCATTATTATCATTATCAGGTGATCACCATTACAGTTATGGTTCTGGGGATAATATTCTCTGGGGTGTTCCATGCCTTGACCCCAGAGTGTGTATCCCTCCCCCTACACACCCAGAGAGGAGGCAGGGGGAGGGGGAGGCAACGAGTGGAAGGTGTCCCCCAGCCCTCCACCTCCACCCACTACGGTATGGGCGTGGGGGAGGAGACGCCCATTAGGCCTACATTAAGAAATGCTAATCACAGGAATTGGCAAGACTGGTTGAAAGATGTACAGTTTTATGAGGTAATTTCAACCTTATTTTCTTGTTGTTATTGTTGTTGTTTTAGAAAGATAATGATTCAAAATTGATGATATATAAAGAAATAATTAATGTTATATGTTTCTGAATTCCTTTTACAATCTCATTATCTCTTCCCCTTTCTCTCCTAACATCTATATTCAACTAACCTCATCTCCTAACATCTCTATCTATCATTCTGTTTCTCTTCCCTCATTCTCTTCTCTTCTCTTCCTCATAACCTCATTTTCTCCCCTCTCCCCCCCCCCAACAGTTATGTCTGCTCTACACAGCCTCTCGCCTTATAAGTAATTTAGCAACCATCTACACACCAATATATGTTGCGGAAACACTACACGACAGAAAGGTAATTATATATAGTATAGTAAAAGTGTAATAATAGGTAATAAATAATAATGATGATATATAATAATAATAATAATGATAATAATAATAAGAAGAAGAAGAAGAAACACTACACGACAGATAATAAATAATAATAATGAATAATTTGATACATATATGAAGAAAAATATAGTTGTTTGATAATAGATAATGAATAATAATAAGAATAAATAATTTGAAACATGCATATGCAAGAAAAGATATAAAACTTCACTATTCTATTAATTTCCTAGAACCTGTAATTGTGTTCATAGGTTAAAAATACCCATTAATAATAAAAAACATAATTAGGTTAAGATAAGTTAGGTTAATATTAGTACAATGTAATATTTCCTTACCTTTAGGACTTGAGGTCAGGTCGGACACCTTTAAATACATTGGTAGCACGTTCCGTAACAATGTCGGGTCACGTCAAGAAGTGTTACGTTGGGTTGACCTGCCTGACCCAAGGTGGTATAGACTTCCTCACCACGAGTACCTGGTGTTGTCGAGTACCTGTACAGACGGATAGAGATTAGAATTAAGAGTCGCTGGTGATCCCTATCTTACTGTATGGAGGCTGGGCGAGGGGACGGGACTCTTGGCGTATACCTCTAATGATTGATTTCCAGTACTAATTAATGATAAGAAACATAATTAGGTTAGGTTAATACTAGTACAAGTGCAATATCTCCTTACCCTTCCCTACAGGTAATTGCCTTCGTGCCTTTGGTAATGACTAGGTTAGGTCAGGTAAGGTTAGGTTTGGTTAGGTAAAGGTAAGGTTAGGTAAGATAAAGGTTAGGTTAATACTAGTACAAGTGCAATATTTCCTTACCCTTCCCTACAGATAATTGCTTTCGTGCCTTTGGTAATGGCTCTCTCTAGTGTGGGCGCTTCATTCCTTCTCAAATTTCTCAAAAAATACATTGGCAAAAAGGTAAGGTTGTTGTAGGGGTGTGTGTGTGTGTGTGTGTGTGTGTGCATTGATTAATTATTTAAAACTTTATATTCATTATTTTTCTTTATACTACTTATTTTCATATTAATTTCTTTCATTTTTGTTCTTCATTCCTTTTTTCCTTCAACTCATTTATCTAATATTTGCATCCACTTCTATTTATTCATCTATCCCTTCTTCTCCTCCTCTTCCTTCTCCTTCTCCTCCTTTTCTTCCTTCTCCTTCTATTTCTTATTTCATTCACACCTATATTTATCTATTTATCTAATATTTACATCTCCTCCTCCTCCTCCTCCTCCTCCTCCTCTTCCCCACCACCACCACCACCACCACCACCACCACCACCACCACCACCACCTCCTCCTCCTCCTCCTCCCCACCCCAGGGCAGTTTGTTAGTGGGTGTGGTGGTGGGTGGGGGCGCCTGTACCGTGGCTGCCTTGCCTGGCCTCGCGCCCTGGGCCGTGCTGAGCCTAGCAGTGCTCTGGGGTGTGTCCGGAGCACTCATGGTGGTGGTGACCTTGGCGATGGCGGCGAAATTCATTGGGGAAAATACCGTAAGTGATTTTGTTTAGTCGAAGTTGTGTGATTTTTTCATGGTGCTATAGGCTGAAGGTATATATATATATATATATATATATATATATATATATATATATATATATATATATATATATATATATATATATATATATATAAATAAACTAACCTTACTTAACCTTACATCCTTCCTCCGATCAACCTTCCCTAACCGTACTTAACTTAACCTAACCGTACCTATCCTAACCGAACCTTGCATCTTCCAGGATTCTTCAGCTTTCGTGTACGGAGGAATGAGTTTTGCCGACAAGATAACTAATGGATTTGCCGTTCTACTCATCCAGGGGCTAACGAGGCAAGTTATTCAGTAATTAATAACTTAAACGACTCTATTTTATTCTATGAGGAGGTAAGGCACTACCATCTACCACCTTCACTCCTAATATTCCTGTTTCAAGTTATATATAGATAGGTAAATATACACACCAACTTCAATGACCTCTTAAATACTGCATATATAGGTTTCAACTCTCTTATCCTAGGTTAAAAATATACAGAGTTGGTTGTGAGTGTGATGACTGTTATAAGTATTAGTGTATAAGTGTATAATTATTAATATATGTACTAGTATATTTAAGTCTATTTTATTCCCTTACAGAGTTGGTTGTGATGGTGATGACTGTGCGGAGTACTACCGTTTAGTGATGAGTCTCGGCCTAACCCTCCCCCTTATCATGGCTTCGGTTGCCCTGGTGTTGCTGAATAAAGAGAAGGTTTGCAGTCACCTCTATGGGTCCTCGGGCCTAGGTGAGTCTAGCCGGTAATGTGTTCAATAGTCAGTCAGTCAGTCAGTCAGTCAGTCAGTCAGTTAGTCAGTTAGTTAGTTGGTATGTCCGACCACTAGACCACCACCTTAATCTTTCATTTATTTTTTTTATTTAGTCAGTCAATCAGTCATTTATTTATTTATTAATTCTTCAGTTAGTCAGTCAGTCATATATCTATCTATTCATTCAGTTTGTCATTATATTCTTTCTTTTAGTCAGTTATTCATTTATTTATTTATTCATTCATTCAGTCAGTTATTCAGTTAGTCAGCAATGTCTAAAAATATTATACATTCCCTATTTCTAAACCTAAAAACCAATTCAAAATATAAAACAAAAAACATATTAACATCATCTCACCTTTCAGTGGTTCGGGATTCAGGTGAGGAGGAAGGTCTTCTCTCCTCTACCTCCTCCTCCTCCTCTGACGGTGTGCTGCTGGGTCCTGGCATCACACTAGGCTACGGAACGGTCACCAAGGTCTGAGGCGCTGATCCACTGTGCTGCTGCCTGCCATGTGCTGTATCGTCACATAACAAGATAATGAGATAATGTTGGGTATGATATAATAACCTAACATAACATAACATAATTGTCACTAACTACAGCACAGTCACCAAAGTATGAGGTTGTCGTGTGCTGCTGTCTTGTGCTGTAACGTCACAAGTAACCATTTGAATTAATATAATAAAAAATGAGACGAAACAGTGGATGGTGACCTAACGACCTAACCTAACCTAGCCTAATGACCTAACTTTGGTGATTATTAAGGTGTAATTATTATGGTGTTTGGGCTCATTAACCAACAATTAAACACATAAGATTAATTATTAACCTTATGTGTTTTAAAACCTTCTTATTCATGTTTATTATGAAAATATTAGATATAAATGAAAATATATATATTATGGATATATATTATAATTAACTATGTTTAATAAGAATTTATTGGACTTAAATACTAAACATATATGATTGTTAATTCAATGTGTTCTAAATATTCTTTATGTGTGTATGGAAGTATAGCATAAAAATGTTACCTATAAATTAAATAAAAGATGTATATTATAGATGAATATTATAATTACCTTCATTAAACCTTCCTCTGTTAATTATAATGACCTACATTAAACCTTGCTTTGTTAATTATTATCTGTGTATGGAAGTTAAGTATACAAATGTTACCTATGAATTAATAAAAGGTGTATATTATAGATGAAAATTATAATTACCTTCATTAAACCTTGCTATGTTAATTATTATTTCTAGGCTACATGCTACACTACGCGTCAGAGTTCCTTGCGCCTCCTTATGCAACAAACGTAAACAGTGTTAAATATTAATGTTATATTAATAGCATGAATACTTTCATTCATGTAGTACTTCAGGGGTCTTCCTTACATCTTGAGGCACTTTTTGAGACGTTTGGGGACAGAATCTGCTAAGTATCTTAAATGTTGTCGGTCATTATTCTGTCACACCTTATTCTTCTTGGGAATTTGATGGTGCCACAGCCTGTAGTGGCCCAAAAGTGCTAGGTTGCAGATAAGTAAGTGGATCAGATCGTGTTGAGTTGACCTGACCTCAGTATGAAGGTCCTGGTGTGCTTGAGTACTTCGAAGGCCAGGCCGGGGTACTGAGAGCCATCTACTTCCCTAGCCGTGGCCATGACACTGACGTCACCAGACTCACCAGACTCACAATTGGACATAGCCGCCTAAGCTCGCACCTACACAAGCTGGCCATGACATATGACAATCACTGCCCTTGGTGCCCAACAAAACCACATACGCACACCCCAGAACACCTCCTAATGAACTGTCCTCGCCACCACTCCCACAGCATGTCACTCCTTCACTCACTGTTGTCTTTCCACCTCTGCAGACTCACACTAACTGGTGTGGTCATTGTGGTGTGTGTTGTCTGTGGGTAAGTATTAGAGGGTGGTAGTAGTAGTAGTAGTAGTAGTAGTAGTAGTAGTAGTACTAGTAGTAGTAGTAGTAGTAGTAGTAGTAGTAGTAGTAGTAATAGGTAGATGATTGGAACAGACTCAGCTTCTTCTTCTTCTTTTGACCTATTCCGCTTTAAGAGAAGACTAGACGACTTCATGGATGGGGATGAGAGGTGGGTGTAGTCAAAACAAGATTAAAAAAATTCGTCAATTGAAATTTACACATATAATAATTAATGAAAAACAAATAATTACATAGTATTGTTGCGAACATGGATATTTCGCGGGGATATTTCGCGGACTTTTTAAGCGGGAATGGGAGACGCTTGGCGTTTCCCGCTAGTATTGGAGAGAGGGCGTAGGAGGCCAGTTGGATAAGGAGGGCAGTGGTGTTGGCGTCAGTAATAGCACTTAGTTGGCCCTTTGCAGCCTCCACACTGGGGCCAAAGCAGAGTGATAAGGTGGTGGGGCCTTTGCTACTCACTGGATCCCTGTGTTGAGGGAGAGGAGAGCCAGCAGGAGGGAGAGAGAAGAGCAGACAGTGGAGAAAAGGCCAGCGTGAGGAGGAAGAGCACGGGACAGAGGGTTCTGTTGTGCTGAGGGCTGTGCTGCTGTCGTGACTGTGCTGTGCTGTTGTTGTGTTGAAGTTAAGACGTGCTGTGCTGCTGTGGTGTCGAGGCTGAGACTGTGTTGTGTTGTGTGTCTCTAAGAGTGTGCCCTAAAGTGGGTAAATTGTGTAACCTTGCCAGTGCTTTGTTCAGTTCTTAAGGGTACAGTGTGTCACTCCCCTGAATTTATGAAAGCTGTATTTATTACCCATATACGACCAATCTTGGACTACTCGTCTGTGGTGTGGAACACAGGCTATCTTGGTGATCTTAGATTGTTGGAGGGAGTACAGCGGAAATGGACAAAGATGATATCTGGTTTCAGAGACTAGATATATCGAGTTACTCTGAGCGTCTCTCTACACTTAAGTTGTACTCAATTAAAGGCCGTTTGCTTAGAGAACATAAGAACATAAGAACATAAGAAATGAGGAGACTGCAAGAGGCCAGTTAATGACCTACACGAGGCAGCTCCTTGCCCCCCACCCTTGGAATAATCCAATATTTAGCCATCCCACCTGTCATTCCTATCCATACTCTGATCCAACCGTCTTTTAAAGCTATCTATTGACTCAGCACTTACTACGTGTCTACCCAGCCTATTCCAATCGTTCACCACTCTGTTAGTGAACCAATATCTACCTATGTCTGTCCTGAATCTAAGTTTTTCTAGCTTGTACCCATTTCCACGTGTCCTATCCTGACTACTAATTTCTAAAACCTGATCAATGTTACCCTTATTAATTCCTTTTATCCATTTGAAAACCTCGATCAAATCCCCTCTTGCCCTCCTTCTCTCTAGGGAGTGGAGATTAAGACGTTTTAACCTATCTTTGTAGGGTAAATTTCTCAGCCCCTGAATCATCTTGGTCATTCTTCTCTGGACTGCCTCCAAGGAGCCTATATCTTTCCTATAATAAGGGGACCAAAACTGAGCTGCATAATCTAAGTGGGGTCTGATCTTATCATGGTTTATAAGATTTTGCATGGCTTGTGCCCTGATCTGGATCACTTGTTTGTCAGGAACATTAATGTTGGAACGAGAGGTCACTCCTACAAGCTGACTATTCCTCGCTGGGACACAGAAGTCAGGACTCGTTTCTTTTCGATTAGGGTGTTGCCTGTTTGGAATGAGCTGCCTCAACATGTTGTCACTGCAGTTTCCGTCGTTGCATTCAAACGCCAACTCGATTTATCTCTGGGTAATGTTCTATATGAGTTTGTGTGAAGGGTACAAGCTAGAAAAACTTAGATTCAGGACAGACATAGGTAGATATTGGTTCACTAACAGAGTGGTGAACGATTGGAATAGGCTGGGTAGACACGTAGTAAGTGCTGAGTCAATAGATAGCTTTAAAAGACGGTTGGATCAGAGTATGGATAGGAATGACAGGTGGGATGGCTAAATATTGGATTATTCCAAGGGTGGGGGGCAAGGAGCTGCCTCGTGTAGGTCATTAACTGGCCTCTTGCAGTCTCCTCATTTCTTATGTTCTTATGTTCTTATGTACGCCATCCAACCAGATGTCTTCAAATGTAGTCCTGGTTGGAGGTTTCATTTGCTTCTAGACGGGGCTCTGGCCTCATCTAGGTAAGTAAAGGAAAGAAAATGTCAACAAGTGTTTCTTGTCACCACCTATAGCCGCCAGTGTTTTGGGGTTCCGAGCCCGGTTCACACGAGCAATGTGAAAGGTGTCAGTAGTAAACAGTCATTACGACCCCTTCCCGCTCCAGTCACTCAGTAAGGCCGGGCTGACGAGAGGAGATAGGAGTGAGAGTGGAGTGAAAGGGGGTTCGTTACAGTATTAAATCTTTATCATTTATCTATTATTTGCATCTAGTTTTTTGGGTTATATAATTATATTATCGTCAAAACAAGAACAAAAATAATCATTAACCCAAGTCCAAGTCCAAGTTTAAAAGGCAAGAAACAAGACAAGAGAAGAAGAAGAAGAAGAGGAGGAATTTTACCAAAACAATATATTAATTCCACCATTTTATATATTTTTAAACCCGTAAGTATCTCTTCATTGACCTAGATTGACTTAACATGACCTGACCTTATTTGTGACACTATATACAGGTGTGCAGGTCATGTTAATTAAGAGATATTAGGAAAATAAGATGAGAATGGCGGGCGGTAAATTTTTCTTGGTATTATTATTATTATTATTGTTTTTTCTATGAGCAACAGGAGTTTATCATTTGTTATTTATGTTTTATTTAGTATTATGTGTATGTGGGTTAGTTTGGTGTGTGTGTGTGGATTAGGGTGTGTGTTTGTGTACGTATGTGTGTGTGTGTGTGTGTGGATTAGGGTGTGTGTGTGTAGACGAGGGTTGGTGAATGTGGAATAGTGTGTGTGTACGTATATGTGTGTGTGTGTGTGTGTTATTATTATATCTATACTGGAAATTAATCTACTACTCAACTTTATTTATATATTTTATTTATTCATATATTTTTTTTAGTTTACACATAGATATATTTTAAGGTAAGGTAAGGTTAGGTTAGGTTAGCTAATATAAGGTAACCACCTCCACTCACCTCTCCTACCCCCCAACACACACCAAACACACACACACACACACACACACACACATACATAATAATAATCCAATGTTTCTCTCCCACATATAATTTTCATACCTCTTCCTCTTCCTCTTATGTACTCTTTGATCCTCTTACTTTAGTTACAATTCCTCTTATTATTATTTATTTATTTTAAGTATCCACCCTTTCTAACCCCCCACCACCCCCCCACTCAACCGTCTTGCCCCAACACACCCAAAAACACCACACACACACACACACACACACACACACACACACACACACACACACACACATCCCACTCACACACCCTTACACACCCCACCACCCCCACCAATCCCTCCTTCCCCCTACAGGTGTAAGCGATGGTTAAGTTTGCCGAGGCTGAGAACACAGACACAGACACACACACACACCCACACACCACACAAAAAAAACCACCCTTACACACAACACACATACACATACACCCATCCTTTCTAACACCCCACTCTCCCTTCCTTCCCCTACAGGTGTGAGTGATGGTTAAGTTTGCTGAGGCTGAGAAGAGGGGCCGCGGAGGTGAAGGAGGAGACAGGCGCTACACACCCGTGGTAATGGTAGAGAGAGCCAAGATGAGCAGAGCGATGTGGGAGAGTCTCAAAGCTCACATTATACGAGACAGGAAGAGGAAGAAGGAAGGTACGTGTATGTGTGTTTGTACGTGTGTGTGTGTGTGTGTGTATAGGGCCTGAGCTACACTCGTCTGGTCCTGTCTCCGTATCTATATCTGTCTAGTTTTTCCTTCAATTTTTATACATTCTTTGCCATTATCATCTCTTCCTTCAGTCAGTCAGTCCATTCCAAGTGTGTGTGTGTGTGTACGTGTGTGTGTGTGTGTGTTTACCTAGTTGTAACATACATTAAAAAAGTTATGTTTGTACAAATACACACTTACCATCCCTCACACACACCCACACACACACACACCCACACACACACACACCCTACACATCCCTACACACCCACACACACACATACAGAACAAGAGGCAGATGCAGAGGAGGAGCGACTACGTAAGGAGCGAGAAACCCGTAAGAAGCAGCATGCCATGACCTTAGAAGAGACCCGAGAGAAGATCCTGCAGATGGAACAAGACTTACACGACCTTAAGAAACAGAAGCACCAGTTGTTCCAGGAGCTGAAGGTGGTGTTGAACGAAGATGACACAAGGAAGAGAGCACAGCAACAACAAAACTACCTCAAGGAAAGGTGAGCAGAGGAGGGAGAGAGAGAGAGAGAGAGTAATTATAGACAGAGAGAGAAGGGAAGGGTAGTAGAAAGAACAGAGGGAGAGGGAAGGAAGGAGAGTAAAAGACATGAGGAAATGAACGTAGCAGCAATAGAACTACTTCAAGGAAAGATGAGGAGAGGGAAGGATAGTAAGAGATGGAGAGAAATAGAACAGTAAGAGGGAGAGGGGAAGGAAGAGAGTAAAAGAGACATAGAAAGAAAGAAAGAGAAGCAGAAAGGAAGAACAGTAAGGCCTCTTTCACACACACCCGGGCTGGCTCGGGTGTGTGTGCCGCGTTGTGTTGTATGTGTGTGTGTAACTTGTCGTGTGAAAGGTAATGTTGTACTCCATTCAATGTTAAAACAATGCACACACGAACGCATGTACGGGAACACTCATGTGAAAGTACCCTAAGCGAGACAGGGAGAAAGATAGGACAGTAAAAGACAGAGAGAGAAGGGAAGGACATTTAAAGACAGAGAGAGAGAGAGAAAAAGATAGAGCAGTAATAAAGAGAGAGAGAGAGAGAGAGAAAGATAGAGCAGTAATAAAGAGAGAGAGAGAGAGAGAGAGAGAGAGAGAGAGAGAGAGAGAGAGAGAGAAAAAAGGACAGTAACAGAGAGAAAACAGTAAAAGATATTCCCTCACTTATTCTCACAGTGAGCTAAAATTTACTCTATTTACCCTTATAATGAGTTGATATTTCCTCGTCTACTCTAACAGTGAGCTAATATTTCCTCGTCTACTTGTCTCGTCTACTTACATGAAGCTAATATTTACTTACCTAGTCTTAAAATGAGTTAAATTTCTCCCTTTCTCCCATCCTAACACACCTTCCCTTTCCAGTGAGTTGATGACGGTCTCTCTAACACACCCTAACACACCCTCACCTCACCTAACCTCACCTAACTCTAACACACCCTAACCTCACCTCACCTAACTCTAACACACCCTCACCTCACCTCACCTCACCTCACACCCCTTCCTTCCTTGCAGTGAGTTGATGACGGTGCATTCGTACCAGCACGGCACCATTCCCATGAGTGGACACCCTCAGATGCTGTTCCAATCCAACCTGGTGACTGGCCGAGGACCGCTACACACATACAAAGTACCACCCGCACAGCCACAGCCTCTTGTGCCCTCTGTACGTGTGTGTGTGTGTGTATGTGTGTGTGCTAGGTTTGGTCTGTGTGTGTGTGTATTTACCTTTACATGAAAAGAGTTATGCTGGTACTGTCATGAATTCATTGTGTGTGTGTGTGTGTGTGTGTGTGTGTGAATGTAATGAATTCTTTTATTGTTTTTTTTATTTCTATTGCCAACTGTCTGTGTGTACGTGTGTGTGTGTGTGTGTATGAATGAGAATATAGTGATTTATTTTTTTTTATTTTATTTTTTTTCAGCTGTGTGTGTCTGTGTATTTGTCTGAGAATATAATATTATTTAATTATTTATTTATATCAATCCTTTTTACCAATATTTTCAATTATCTTTTCTTTCCTTCCTCCACCTCCTCCACCTCTTCCCCCTCCACCCAGGGTTCACTGAAGAGGTCCCGCACCCCCTCCCCGCCCCCCCCTCAGCCCCCCTACCAACAGATGCCCTACACCTTCAAGAACCTACCTGGACACCCCCCCTCCAGTGTACCCGTCACACCCCCCACCACAAGTAAGTGTGTGTGTGTGTATGTGTGTGTGTGTGTGTGTGTGTGTGTGTGTGTGTGTGTGTGTTGTGACTGTCCTCTGTTGAAAGGCTTAATAGTACAACCCGAACACTATAAAGGTTGTATCACCCGTAAGTCACCTGTCACTCACCCGTAACTCACCCGCAACTCACCCATCCTTCCTCCCCCAGAGTCCACCAGCAACACAAGCGTCTACGTCACCAGCCAGAGTCCTTACTACCACGGAGCGTCACAGCCTCACACCACAGCACCACAGTACCAGAGAACCTCACAGCCTGTCACCTACCTACCCCCCTCCAACCCCGCCTCTCACCCCGCCTCTCACCCCACATCCCAAGGACCTCCCCCATCACAGCCGCAGCAGCCACAGCAAAGGGAGGATAAACATTTACAGCCGGTCTATCTGCAGAGTAGTAGAGGTGGGTGTACGTGTGTGTGTACGTGGATTTTTCTGTGTGTTTGTGTGTGTGTGATTTTTTATTTGTATGTACGTGTGTGTGTGTGTGTGTGTTTTATTGTTTTTTTTATATATATATGTGTTTCGTATTCTATGTTTGTTTGTTTCTTCGTACATTTTATTTTTTTGTGTGTTTTTTTTATATTATTATTATTATTATTATGGTTTTTATATATGTATATTTACGTCTGTGTGTGTTTGTCGTGAACTATTTTTTATATTTATACATTTCATCTTTTGTATGTTTAATTATCTCTCTCTCTCTCTCTCTCTCTCTCTCTCTCTCTCTCTCTCTCTCTCTCTCTCTCTCTCTCTCTCTCTCTCTCTCTCTCTCTCTCTCTCTCACACCCAGGGAGTCACGTGTCGTCGCTTCACCAGTCCATGGAGCACAAGGGCAAGCCAGGGGGAGGCGGGGGGGGCTTCCTGCCGGGGGGTGAGGGGGGGGCGGGGCAGGAAAAGTACTTCCAGCCATCCGTGCGGTCACACCTGGCGCTCCACTCAGCCGTCTTACCTGTACAGCAGCCCCATCCAGGTGTAAGTGTCGGGTGTGTGTGTGTGTGTGTGTGTTCATCCGTTTGTTAGGTGGATGTGTGTGTTTGGGTGTGTTTGGGTGTATGTACGGTTCTCTCGTAACATTCAATGAAGTGACATAACATAAATAACAGTTAATATATTTGGTGCTGCTATGAAAAGATATATTTGTCTTTTTTTTTTATCTCCTTCTCTCGCTAATCTAACTTTGACCCTAACCTAATGTAACGTAACCTAACTTTGCCCCTAACCTCACCTCCCCCCCCCCACCAGGGTGCTAAGAGTGGCAGCATCACCTCAGGCTTCCCAGTACGGTCAGCACCACCTTCCTCACAGACCACAGTGGTTAGCTCGGCACACTCAGTCAAGCAGGACAACAAACCAAGGGTGAGTGTGTGTGTGTGAGGGTGTGTGTGTGGGTGTGTGTACGTGTGTGTGGGTGGGTGGATGTGTATGTGTGTGTGTGTGTGGGTGTGGGTGTAATATACATTGAAATAGTTATGCTCGTACTGTCCCATCTCTAAATGTACTATTATTCAGTTTGCTTTTAAAATTGTGAATATTTCTTGCATTAATCACTTCTGCATCAAGTTTATTTATTCCAGGCTGTGTGTGTGTGTGTCATGCATATTCTGTTCTACCATTAAATTTCTTCTTCCTTGAGAAAGCGACAAACATTATTATCTATTTATAATTTATATACAACGGTTCACTAACATCTGTTCCTTCCTTCCTTTCCACCTCCCCAGTCGTACAGCACGGCTCCTTCTAACTACTCCCGCGGCTCATACTACTGAAGACCAAGGCGGTAGTCTGGGAAGGGGAGGCACTCACGTCCTGGGCTGCTGGGAAGGCTGCAACAGTGTCCTGACAGTGCTGGGAAGGGCTGTGAAAGTATCTGACAGTTTTGAGAAGGGCTGCACTCACGTCCTGACAGTGCTGGGCTGCTGGGAAAGCTGTAACAGTGTCCTGACAGTGCTGGGAAGGGCTGTGAAAGTATCTGACAGTTTGAGAAGGGCTGCACTCACGTCCTGACAGTGCTGTGCTGCTGGGACGGCTGCAACAGTGTCCTGACAGTGCTGGGAAGGGCTGTGAAAGTATCTGACAGTTTGGGAAGGGCTGCACTCACGTCCTGACAGTGCTGGGCTGCTGGGAAGGCTGCAACAGTGTCTGACGGTGCTGGGAAGGGCTGTGAAAGTATCTGACAGTTTGGGAAGGGCTGCACTCACGTCCTGACAGTGCTGGGAAGGGCTGTGAAAGTATCTGACAGTTTGGGAAGGGCTGCACTCACGTCCTGACAGTGCTGGGCTGCTGGGAAGGCTGTAACAGTGTCTGACAGTGCTGGTAAGGGTTGTGACAATGCTGGGCTGCTTGGAAAGCTGTGACAGTGCTGGGCTGCTGGGAAGGGCTGCACTCACGTCCTGACAGTAAGTCCTCTTCCACCCTAGGCCACCGGTTACCACCACTAGTTACCCCAGTGTGAAAGGTTCGGGTAATTGCAAGTTGAGGGGAGGGGAGGTGGTGGTCTAGTGGTTAGTGGTCGGACATACCAACTCAGTGTCCCTAGTTTGAGTCCCGGCACGTGCTGGCTTCTTTTCTTTGGTAATACCTTGGAGTGGCCTAAGATCACTCACATGCTGCCATAACACTATCCTCAACGGGACTGTAAAGTTATATACATTGAGGAGCGCCCACTGGCACCATCAGCCTCTCTATATGAAACGAGGCACCACTTAAAAAAGATCTAAAACCCGCGCGTGAGTGTTACAGCCTTGCACTCGGACAACAGCGGTGACGTGTGGAAGGGACCGGAAGGGCAGTGACAGTGTCCTAACATTAAAGGGCTGTGGCAGTGCTGGAAAGAGCTGCAACAGTGTCCTGATAGTGGTGGGCTGACAGTGTCCTTCAGAGGTGTATGACTGTCAGCTGCTCAACCAACTACCAGATGTGTGGAAAGAAAGTACAAAGGGATGTGTTCTGCTGTGCGGTGGTGGTGGTGGTGGTGGTGTGTGGTGGTGGTGGAGGTGTGTGGTGGTGGTGGTGGTGTGGTTGTGATGTAAGTAAGGCCGGGTTCACACGAGACACTTTTCAGTGGTCAGTGGCCGTCATTATATAATGGCAGCACAAGAACATGTAGATGCCTTCCAGGATAATATAGATAACAACACCTGCGTGGTTTTATTAAGAAAAGAGTTGCATTTACCTATTGTTGTGATTATTGACTAGGTTATGAAACGCAACAACATCTAATAGGTTTCTTTATAAAATCTCGCCACAACTCACCATTATTTAGTGGTCACCACTAAAAAGTGTCCCGTGTAAATGCACCCATAGGGATGTGTGTGTTCTATTTGGACCATTTTTTAATGAAGGCCGCTCACCACTGAAAAGTGTCTCGTGTGAACCCGGCCTAAGAAGTAAAGAGTAGACTGTCCCATCTCTCTCTCTCTCTCTCTCTCTCTCTCTCTCTCTCTCTCTCTCTCTCTCTCTCTCTAATAATGTCCAGAATCTGTTATAATAGTATTGCATTCCCTTAACCTAATCTAACCTTTCTATGAGTGATTTTTTAGGTTAGGTTGCCTTTAAGTAAGAATAATTATGATGCAAGTGTGTGTGTGTGTGTGTGTGTGTGTTATAAGGTGGAGTATAAGGTGGTATGAGTATAAGTGATTGGTTTGTTAATTAATTATAGACACCTGAATCTTGTGAGACACTGTTGATTCTGTGACAACAGCAATAACCAGACAGACGGACAGACAGACAGACAGACAGATGAATAGGTGATGTACTAATCTAGTTCTTGCCAACCCCACCGCAAAACTTTTAATCAATTTAATTATATTTGTGTATTCGTGTAAACTTAACACCCACGTACACACAATAGAATGAGGTGACCAAATGCATGTGTGTGTAATGAGACGAGTACTAAGTTGTTGTTTTTTTTTTTTTTCTATATCATTAACCGTTGGCGCATGTAGGCTTTTGGAGGCACAGATGGACTTGCCTCACCTGTTATTTGACGTAGGTTATCAGATTTTTATAGTGAAGCCTCAAATGTTTGCGTTCTCGTAGGTTAGAAGCTGCCTCGTGTAGGTCATTAACTGGCCTCTTGCAGTCTCCTCATTTCTTATGTTCTTATGTTCTCTCTTGAATATGTTGAGAACGTGCGAGGCTAATCGCTGCTACAGCCTCAGATGCATATAACATTGTAAGTCCCGTCTGAGGACAGTATGGCAGCAATTTGGGTAGTCTTTGGCTACTCGGCGGTGGTATCAAAGAATGAAAAGTGGTCAGCGAATATCGGGGATTCGAACCTGGGACCCTAGGCTCGCTCACCCAAGCGCTAGACGCATGTAGTTGAACTACATGTGTGCGTATTCGTGTAACCTAACCTCACCTCACCAGCCACGTACATGCAATAGAATGAGATTACTAAGAGAATGTATGTGAGATGAGACGAGATGAGATAAAATTCCAAGGTGTGTTCAGCTCTTCCCAGCAACCCTATCCAAGCTTACAGCCGGTGGTGTATCATTATAAGTATATTTTCAGTACAAATTCTAGTAAGCAGATAAGATGCAAGGTCACCAAACATGACCTGACCTGCCACTAGTATTGCACAAGGTTTTAGTATAGTCCTGCTGGCTCTGTGGTCCTGTGCTCGCCTCATAAGCTAATGATCCAGGGTTCGGTTCTAGATCCTGGTTGCTGCTTGGAGAGAGGGGCAGCACTCTCTCTCCCTCTCTCTCTCTCTCCTTCACCCTAGCAGGACTAATTAGGGTGTATAGATATCTAGTTTGGGAGATGATTTTATCGCCTTCTTTTATATCACGGTATACGGTCTTAACTAACTAACTAACTAACTGACTAATGATTCATCTTGACGCCTTTCTACGTTAGTTACTATTGTACATTCTTGTAGCGTTAATAAGTACTCCTGTAAATATAGGTAAAGTAATAATAAATAACTTTTAATTATCCTTGCGTGTGTTTTTTTTTATTAATATAGTCTAAATATACATGTCTTGATTATGTCTACTGGAACGAGGTAAAAGAAGACATTAAAATACAGAGAGAAACAGAATTTAAAAAAAGATTACAAACTATTATAGGAAGAAGCATTTTATAAGAGTATCTGAGAGTAAGAAAGATATATGAGTAATTATCAATGAATATACATGTCTTAATTATGTGTACAAGGTAAAAAAGACATTGAAATATAGATATAGAAAGAGTATAAAGATTACAAACATTTTAAAACAAAGTTTAAAAGAGATTACAAAATATTAATGGTTTGAGTGTATCCTATAATTACTGTTTGTAGATTATTATGATTATTATTTCTATTCACACACACACACACACACACACACATACAAAATGATTATGAAATGAACATACAACACCTCTGTCCTAACTTCTACATATACAAAACCTTCAACCAGTAGCTACTCACACAAACACACACACACACACACGTAGATATGAAATAAACACTACACCTCTCTCCTAACCCACTATTACAGAACAGGAGAGAATCGTATGAAGGTGACAGCACAAGCCGCTAAGTACAGAACAAGAGAGAGACGATCTACAACAGCTGCCAGCAGAACCCATTGGCCAAGGCTTTGTGACCAATCTGTCCTTCTTGGCTCATTGCTGTTCTGATCTCCAAGTTCTATCTGTTCTGGTTTAACGATCCCTGCGTATTGTTGCTCATTGACGTCCTGTGAGGAAGGAATGGAGAGTGTGGTGTGAGTTACGAGTCAATTTGGTGATGTTATGGTAGTGGTTGTTGGTTAGATGTTATGTTTATTTAGTGTTTCAGGGAAGAGAAAGGTGGAGTTAGGGGTTAAAGTCCATTTCATTACGTTATAGTAGTGATTATTGACTAAATGTTATGTTTATTTAGTGTTTCAGGGAAGAGAAAGGATGGGGAAGGAATGAAAGCGTGGAGTAGGGAGTTTTAAAGTCCATTTCGTTACGTTATAGTAATGATAATTGACTGAATATTATATTTATTTAATGTTTCAAGTAATTATAGTTCACGTACTCTTTTAGAACAGCATGATATACATAGGAGAGGGGCGAGGCAGGTAGTGAGTTTATTAACAACGTGAGGGAGTGGGAAGAAGTGCGGGCCTCGAGCCAGCCTCATCACCACCACCGCCACCACCACACTCACCACAGTCAACACCACCTGATTTGTCACCAACTGCACTGTAATAACAAGGAAAGGTAAGTAAATGATAATAATAATTCCCTATATAGTCTTGCTAGGATTAAGCTAAAGATTGTAATTAATTCCCTATATAGTGCTGCTAGGATTAAGATAAGAATTCGTCTTTGCTCCCGAAAAGTCCCTAATTATATCCCTCCCCCTCCTTGGGCTCCCAAGACCTTCACCATCCACCTTTCGCCTCACACACGACCTAAGTCAAGGCTGCCCACCCTTCTCCGACAAGAAAGTGTTGCTGCCATTGCCTCTTTCTCCTCCGCTGATGCTCTCCACTATTTCACAGATGGCTCTGCCAAAGAAGATGGCACAGCAGGAGCTGCCTTTGTATGTGGGGCAATGACACGTTCCTTCCGACTCTCAAACAACACTACTGCCTACCAAGCCGAACTGGTTGCACTCCTTATTTCACTACAACACGCCTGCAATCTTCAACCCACTTCCATCTACATCTTCTCAGACTCCCTTTCTGCTCTACACGCCATTCAACACGACTCTCCTACAGACAATGTCCTCCTCATCTCCTCCATTCACCATCACCTCCTAACTCTCTATCGCTCCAACACCGATGTTGCCTTCCATTGGGTTCCGGGACATGTTGGTCTCAACGGGAATGAGCGAGCTGACACAGCAGCCCGCCAAGCTAGTGAGAATTCATCCATCACTTTTCATGTCCCTATTAGCTATTCCAGCATTAAGGGAATGGTCAACAGGGCAGCCATCAGTCAAACTGCTCATCTCCTGGAAAATTTTGTCATCCAGGGCTCTCAGTCAGCAACCTGGTACACGACTGCAACCAAGAGGAAACCACTTCAAATTCCACCTGGAACATCCCAAGAAATAGTATCCCACCTCGTCCGCCTAAGACTTGGTTACATCTGCTGGTCACAGATAACAAACACAGACCGACCCTTGCCCACACTGCCTCACAGTCTCTGATGACCCACTAATACACTATGTCCTTCACTGCCCAAGTACCTGCAGACTACGTTCCCGGGTTGCCGAGTCCCCTGATCCCAAGTACGAGCAGGCTGCACGGGTGGTCGCCTCTTCACCTCTAGCAGGGCTGCTCGACATCTGCACAAACTACCCTCCACCTTGATAGAAACCCTAACCATAATGTATATACACTGACGGGCTCTTACCGACTGTTTGATAGAAGCTGCGTCAGTGTGCAAAGTTTAAAGTCTGCATGCGGAATATGTGGGTCATTCATGAACATATACGTATACATTAATATGTATGTATACTTTGTGCGTGGCTTGCTCTCACTAGCAGTCATTTTAACGCCACCACGTAACACACTGGATGTGGCAATGGTCGTGAGCAGCGCATCTCAATCACTATAACCATCACCCTTTGTATATATAGCATCAGTACCTTCTTAGAAATATATTTATGCTTTTGTGCGTGGTTTGCTCTCACTAGCAGTCATTTTCACGCCACCATGTAACAGGCTCTATGTGGTAATGGTCATCAGCAGTGCATCTCAATCTTTTTAGTAATAGGTAGAGAGAAGCAAGTGAATAGGACTGATGTCTGACACACGTAGGCAGCAGTCAGCGCGAGGGAAGGCCTAAGAGGTTGAGCCAGTAATCTATTAACAACTGACTTTTAAATAATATGATTAATTTGAAGTCCAATATAGTGTAGACCAAGTTAGTTACCAATAAGAGGAATTTTTGAGTCATCTATAAGCAAATGACCTTTAAATACGATGAATACTGAGTAACTTCTAAACATAACATGAATTTTGAGCAATATTTAAACGTAAGACGAACTTTTGAATCATATAAGGACGTTACGCATCAATAACATGAATTTTTGAATAATCTATAAGCAGTAAGTGACTATTAAGCAAGATGAATTTTGAGTAATTTATTAACAACTGACTTTTAAATAATAATATGAATTTTAAGTCATATATAAACAAATTAGTTACCAATAAGAGGAGTGTGCATCGGGTCTTTGTAAACAATAATCGCTGCCAAGCCAAGGAAGAGAATATTGAGTAAGACACACACGCCGCCAAACACGACCTTCTCACTGCCACTCGGAGGAAGCAGGAACACAAGGCAGGTCATCACACACAGGCCTACGGAAGGTCAAGGAAGGTCAGGTCATGGTTTGAGTTGTAGAAGTAATTGTTGTAGTTTTATTATTTCAAAACTATACGTGACACGCACCAAGAGAGGAAATTTAAGATAAGGTCATGGTTGTAGTTGTTATAGAAGGAGTAATAGATAATAATTGTTGTTGTATTATCAGACATGAAAGAAAAAGGAAGAGAAGAAGGAAATGAAAGATAAAGACATTGTTGTAGTTGTAGTAGTAATGGTTGTTATATTGTTTCAAAATTATACGAGATACGAAAGAAAAGAAAAGGAAAGAAGGAAATTATTTGATTCGTAAGAAACTGATACAAGGAAATGATGAAAGAGAAAAGAATTATTTAAGCTGAGAAAATAGAAAAAAACATAGAGGATAATAAAACAAATAATTAAATTTTAAAAAAGAGAAAAAATAGAATCAAATTAGTAAATAAATAATACATAATTACGAACATAATACAGGTGTTTTCATGAGCCAGGTCATGGCCGGTGCTGACCTCCTGACCACCACCGCCACCACCAGAGTGACCTGAGGCTCAAAGCAGCATCGAAGCTTCTCAGTGTGGCTTGTTAGGTTTGAAAATATCACCTCCCATTCATTCTTTAGATTGTTAACTTCTATATCTTCACTATTATCAGGAAATATGAACTGAAAAGAAAGATAAGAATAAGGGAACAATATTATTTTAAAACAGATTGAAGCATGAACTGGAAAAGTATAAGGACAATATTATTATAAGAAAACAATTATTTTTATCTCGTTACGTTAGCAAAAATAATTTCAAAATTCCCGCTTTAGATTCGCAAAAATGGGTGAAAATTTCCCGCATTTTTTTTTTCCTTTTTTTCTTTTACTGTTAACTTCTATTGCTTTAGTTTCAAGTAGTGAGCTAAAACAACTAGGAAAGATTATTTTTTTCATAACTATATCATAAAAAAGCCAGGAATTATATATTATTAAACTAGTTTTTTATTATTATATGATTTATATGATTCTAGCAACTTCCGGTTTCTGGCAGTTATCTTTTAGCATTGATAGGGAGTGGTTCGTGCGATCTCTTCTAAATTATAATACCTATTTCAAGCATTTACATAGATAATTTCACGCTGATATTAATTAAAACGTTATGATATAATTAATAGTTTACGTAAAGCTAATAATAGTGAGTTAATGAGTTGTTATAGAAGAGAATAATACGAGTTTCTTCAATCCTTCGCTAATGATGCTGTAAGTGTTATTACATTCTCTAATTGTTATATAATTAGTATTTTATGCATTTTATTATTCCTTTAACGTGTTGTATAAATTATTCTTTTACTTATTTATTCATTTAGTTGTCTATTGATATTATTATTATTATTATTATTATTACCTGACCTCACCTCACCTCACCTTACCTCAAGTGCATGTTCCTCGAGGGTGACATTGAGCATATGACCTTGATGCACCCAGGAGGTTGACCTTAGAGCGCAGGTCAACACATCGTAGGGCCAGTAGGTCAGGTCAAGCAGGCAGGTCAAGGTTAGGTCAACGGGGGGGATGAATATGACCTCTCCGTTGGGGTACACAAGGGCGGGCATGTGAGAACGAGGAGGAGAAGCGCTGGTGTTGATAAAGATGGGAAGAGGGATAATGTGTGATAAAGATGGGAGTAAGGAGGAATAGGAAGGGAGGAAGATAAGGAAAAT
>JAPQNM010000026.1:7425447-7427947 GCA_029783475.1 Metacarcinus magister
CTTATTCCTTTATTCATTCATCCATTTATTCATCCATTTATTCATCCATTTATTCATCCATTTATTCATCCATGTATTCATTCATTCCTTTATTCCTTCATCCATCCATCCATTTCTTCCTTTATTCATCCATTCATCCATCCATCCATTTCTTCATCTATCTATTCCTTCCCTTATTCCTTTATTCATTCATCCATTTATTCCTTTATTCATTCATCCATTTATTCCTTTATTCATTCATCCATTTATTCATCCATTTATTCATCCATTTATTCATCCATTTATTCATCCATTTATTCATCCATTTATTCATCCATTTATTCATCTATTTATTCATCCATTTATTCATCCATTTATTCATCCATTTATTCATCCATTTATTCATCCATTTATTCATCCATTTATTCATCCATTTATTCATCCATTCATCCATTTATTCATCCATTTATTCATCCATTTATTCATCCATTTATTCATCCATTCATCCATTTATTCATCCATTTATTCATCCATTTATTCATCCATTTATTCATCCATTTATTCATCCATTTATTCATCCATTCATCCATTTATTCATCCATTTATTCATCCATTTATTCATCCATTCATCCATTTATTCATCCATTTATTCATCCATTTATTCATCCATTTATTCATCCTTCATTCATCCAAATCACTTACTTGGGTTTCGTAAGTTTTCCTCCTCCTCTCTTTCCCTTCCTCCTCCTCTTCCCTTCACTCCTCCTCCTCTCCTCCTCCTCCTCCTTAGTACTCCAGGCGTCCTCTGAAGGCAGCTCAAGGCTCACCACAGGCAGGGGGAGCGGGTTCACCTGGGGGGGCGGGGGGGGTAATTAGGGGGTAAGTAGGGTCATTAAGGATAGGTGTGGTAATTAGTGGATAGGTTAGGTTAGGTTAGGTTACTGTAGTTGATTTAAAAGTTTTGTTTGAGTGTGTGTGTGTGTGTGTGTGTGTGTGTGTGTGTGTGTGTGTGTGTGTGCGTGCGTGTGTGTGCGTGCAAGGACTCGCCTGTTACACACACACACTAACGAGTAACTGCACGAAGGTAGCTAGACGCACACACACACGCACACACACACACACACACACGTACACATACTCACACACACGTACACACACACACGTTCCTCGTACACACACAGACATACACACACGCGCGTACTCTCACACGTACACACACACACGTACACAAGCACACACGTACATAAACACATACACACGTACAAGCACTCCCCTTTCACACACACACACACACACACACACACACACACACACACACACACACACACACACACTCACCTTCCTTCTGCACTCGACCTCCTCCTCGACAGTCTGAGTGTGAGCCTTCCTATAGCCTTCCCCCAAGTCACCCTGGAGGCTTTCTGAGTCGTCCTCGAGGTAGTGATGTCCTCCTTGAAGGTAGAGATGGAGTCCCTTACGCTCATACTCCACATACTTATCCTCGAATCCACCCAGGTAACCGTCCGTCGCGTGGTCCCGCTGGCGAAGGCACTGAAGGAGGTCATGTCTCCTATCTCCTTCAGGTATTTTGTCTATATTCTTCAAGGTTTGGGATAAGGTCATAAGGTCACCCTCCACGCCTTGAGTTAGACCTTGAAGCTGTAAGGTCATGGCTAACTCCCTCTCGAACTCGTCCATGCCATCCCGTGTGAGGTCAAAGGTCATGGGAAGGTCAGTGTTTGGGGTGAGGAGGCAAGGGGTGGTAGGGGTGGTAGGGGCC
This sequence comes from Metacarcinus magister, assembly GCA_029783475.1. NCBI lineage: Eukaryota > Metazoa > Arthropoda > Malacostraca > Decapoda > Cancridae > Metacarcinus > Metacarcinus magister. The sequence continues at coordinate 7,427,207 of JAPQNM010000026.1, forward strand.
CCAAGGGTGTCTGGGTCAGGGTCAAGGTCACTGTCTATGGTGTGGGTGTTAAAGGTTAGGTGAAGCCCTTCGTTTGGTGGGGTGAGGTTAGGTTGGGTTGAGTGAAGCCTTCCGTTTGGTTGGGTTAGGTTAGGTTGGGTTGAGTGAAGCCTTTCGTTGGGTTGGGTTAGGTTAGGTTGGGTTGAGTGAAACCTTCCGTTAGGTTGGGTTAGGTTAGGTTGGGTTGAGTGAAGCCTTCCGTTAGGTTGGGTGAGGTTAGGTTGGGTTGAGTGAAGCCTTCCGTTTGGTTGGGTGAGGTTAGGTTGGGTTGAGTGAAGCTTTTGGTTGTGTTGGGTTAGGTGAAGCTCTTGATTGTGTGGGGTTAGGTTGTGTTGGGTTGAGTGAAGCCTCTCGTTCTGTAAGGTTAAGTTAGCTTCATCTCTACTCGTCGTTATAGCTACTCGCAAACCAGGTATTGGCACTGACTGGCACTCTTGATACAACTGGCACTCCCTATCATCACCATCTTCCACTAACTCATCACCACACTTTACATCACCATCATCACTCGTTTCATCATCACCTTCCACCATAGACATCACACTATCACTGTACATTAAAGTCTTGACGGGGGTGGAGGTGGTGGAGGTGGTAGTGGAGGTGGTGGTGGAGGTGGTAGTGGTGGTGGTGGTAGCCTCTCGTAGATATAATAGTATAGCGCGTGATCCCCCGCGTATGATTTCTTGAGGTGGGTAGGTTAGA
>JAPQNM010000026.1:7442947-7452947 GCA_029783475.1 Metacarcinus magister
TTTCCTTGAAGTAGATTAGTTTTGAGGTTATTTTCTCCCTTAATTTCACTCTTAATGGCGCCGTGGGAAGGGGAAACACTAAGGATTAATCATTATATTATTTGTATATATCGCCTATAGTCTCCTCATTTCTTATGTTCGTATATTCTTATAACCTAACCTAACCTAACGTAAGCCGTATCCTCATAGTGCCCGGTTATAGATACGGAACGTGCCTAACTTTTGGGTTAAAAGCTTATATAACCGAACCTAACCGTACCTAACCAAACCGAACATTTGTGAATTAAAATTGACCGAATAAATTAATTAATATTTGTGAATTATAATTGACTGAATATGGGTTTGAAAAGCAATAATAATAATAATAGTATTAAGAATGATAATAACAATGATAGTAGCAATAATAATAATAATAATAGTAGTAACAATAATAATAGCAATATAAATAATAATAATCCCTAATTACCCCTTAATGACCCTTCCACAGGTGATGGCAGAGAAGTGGGATGACGGTGCTAATGACTCCCCCGAGGTGGTATATGACGGCTTCTCCCCCCCTCCCCCCCAACCCCAGGGCCTAACCCCCAACACACCCCCACCCCAGACCCTCCCCCCGCCCCTCCCCGCCTTCGTGGGGGGGGAGGGGGATGGCACGGGGCAGATGGGGGGTGGGGTTGGGGGGGCTAATTACCTGACTGACCCCCAAATGAGTGTAATTCAGGTGAGGTGAGGTTAGGTGATAATTAGGTTTAAGTATTATTATTATTATTTATCTTCTTTTTCTTATAAACTGTTTTAATGTTAACAGGTGGAGTACATACACACACTCTCAGTCAGTCGTAGCCGTGCCTTGAGCCTTAATTATACTTCTACCTGTATTGAGACCTCACCTGTAACTTACTAATGCTGTTCTCCTCGTTAGACTTAGACGCCAGGTAGAGGAAGTGCTTCTTAGTGTTCTTCAGCCAATAAGGTTACTCTAAATGGATGACGTTCTATAACTTTATATAAACATTCATATATTCTACCAATGGGAATTAAGGTTGTAACGAGCTGACTAAACACAAAACATGTCAGCTATTTGTGTTTGCCAGGAACGCTATCAACTCTGCTTCCATCCTGGTATTTCTCATTACTTGAATACTAGACCGAGTAACCTGTCTATTACCTGTCTATCTAATATTACTAAAATTACCTTTATATTAGTACTGTTCATACAATCATCCTTACACTAATGGTAATGATAATAATGATAATAGTAATGATAGTAGTAATAATAATGATAATAATAAAAAAATATTAATTCAACAGGGAGACAACAGCAATTTACAACCACAACCGCCACCACTACAACAACAACTACAACTGCCACACCAACAACAACAACCACAACAACCACAACCCCAAGACAAAGTAGTCACCACCACCTTAGCAGCAGCAGCAGCAGCAGCAGTAGCAGAGCGAGGACAGCTGTGCTTCGTGTGTTGCGGATCAGCTGCGGACACTTACAAGAGTGTTAGGTCATCTATGAACCACTCCCACGCGCCTCTACTAGTACTGCTGACTGAGGTGCTCGGCTACAAGCTGGACACGGGTCAGCTGCACTCGGAGGTAAAGGGTTGAATTTGTACCTGTAAGAGTTGTATAATTAAGAGTAGCTGCGGTGCTGAAGGGCTACTGGGCTGCAGACATGCTAATCACTGCACCACGGAGGCACTATAACCTAACTTAACCTTCCAAACCTGCCCTAACTTAACCTAACTTACAGGTGGTGTGCAAGAACTGTTACCGCCTCCTGGACATTATTGATGAGCTGCACCAGACACTCACAGAATCCAAGACAGACGTCAGAACCAAGTTTCTAGAGACCATCCAACGCCTGCGTCTTAAATACCCAAGGACGGACAAGGTGGGCTGGGCAAGGGGGTGAGGCTGGGGAAAGGTGTGTGGGTGGGAAGGAGATAAACTTAGATACAGTGCAGATAGACTTAAATACACTTAATTACACCCCAGACACACTTATGGGAGGAAGGCTAGGGGGTGGTGGGGTTGGGGAAGGTGGGGTTAAGAGAGGGAGTGTGGGAGGTGGTGGGGTTGAAGGAGGGAGGCTGGGAGGAGGTGGTGGGGTTGGGGGAGAGAGGGAAAAAATAGTGTTGAATTCTATAGATATTTCCCCTTATCAATACTGTAAATACCCTCTGAAAAACAATAGATATCCTTTGAAACATATTAATTCCCCTTTGAAAAGCATTACATCCTCTTTTTATACTATTGAATTCCACTTTTTTAACTAATCCTTTCACCTATAATCCCTCAGATGTTGAAGCCGAGGTGTCTGCGTTGTGTGCAGATGAATCAGTCCACAGCGCGTCGGCGAGGGCGTGGGCGTGTGTGGCGGGGACGCGTGGAGGACACCCGAGGCCGGGGGAAGGGTGGCAGAGGCAGGGGGAAGGGGGCAGGCAGGGCAGAGGACGGACAGGACCTGGGTAGTGATAATGATCTGGAGGTAAGTGTTGTGATGGTGGTGTTGTGGTGTTGTGATGGTGTTATGTGACCTTACTGGCTAACACATACATATATACATACACACACACATATACACGCACACACACACACACACACACACACACACACGCACACGCACACACACTGAATGGTAATGTCTCAGCCTGTCACTCGGCAAGCTCGGGTTTCGTGTCTTGCTGAAAGTGCAAAATATTTCACTGATTACCTCTCTGCCGCCTCCTCCTCTTCCTCTTCCTCTTTCTCTTCCTCTTCCTCCTTCTCTTCCTCCTCCTCCTACTTGATTTTTTTATTTTTTTATTTTAGTGGTAAATACAAAAGCTTTTAGCCACATTTTGAGTGGTTGTTGTGAGGTGGAGAATGGTGGTGGTGGTGGTGGTGGTGGTGGTAGAGGTGGAGGTGGAAAGGAGGAAGGTTAGGTTAACACTGACCAAGCCCATTTTTTTTTCACAGGGCGGCAGAGACTTAAGAGTACCACCACCACCACTACCTAACCACCACCACCACCACCACCATCACCTCACCACCACCACCACTACCACCACCACCACCACCACTACCAACGGATGGATCGCAATACCCCAGATGGAAGAAGCGGAACAGGCGGAAGAGAAAAATCCACATAACCTAGAATTTTCCCACTTCAACGAAAATGACGACGACCGATATTACGACGAAATCTATCTCGACTTATACGACTCCTGGCAGGGTAACAGGGGGGTTGGCAGGGGTTACAGGGGGTTAAACTTAAGCTGTGAGGAGTGCCACACCCACCTTGGCACTTTCCTACCCCCTACCGACCCCCACAGCATAGGGAGGTGCTGTGAAGTGGACCTAACCTTACATATAGAAGGAGGAGGCATGTGGGTGTGGAGTAAGGGAGTGAAAGTAGAGGAATATTTTTGTGATCCCTTAAATAATGGGTTTAATGCAAAGAAAATGGGGAACACGGTTGATGTTAATGCTGTTGAGGCTGTTTGTGATGCTGTTATGCTGTGTACGGAACCTCAGACTAACACTAACACCACAGCAGAACATATACAGAACAGCACAAGTGAGGTTATGCTATGTACGGAACCTCACAGCAACACTAACACAGCGGAACATATACAGAACAGCACAAGTGAGGTTATGCTGTGTACGGAACCTCAGACTAACACTAACACAGCAGAACATATACAGAACGGCACAAGTGAGGTTATGCTGTGTACGGAAGCTCACAGCAACACCACAGCAGAACATATACAGAACAGAAATGAGGTTATGCTAACACCAACCTCATTAAATGGTGTTGCAATTAGTGATGATGATGATAATGATGATGATACCGTCTCATCACCATCACCACCAGACCTCATCACTATTAATGACCCTAATATATCATCATTAGCCTCAATTAATGATGTGATTATGCTACCAGTGACCTCAACTAACCGAACCCCGTTTTCTATGCCCTCAATTACCGGGTTAGGGCTAGACTCACTTATTTCCACTAATTATACGATGACCAAATTAATTACCGATAATGATAAGAGGAAGGAAGATAATGATGATAATGATGATGATGATTATGGTGATGATGAGATTAATATTCCATCCCTCTCCTCTCCTCTCACCTCTCTCTCCTCTCCTCCTCCCCTCTCATCTTCCCCTACCTCTCTCTCTACCCCTCCTCCCATCTCATCTATACCCCTCTCATCCCCTCCTACCTCCCACTCTCCATCTCTCTCCATTCCTCCTCCCCTCTCTACCCCTCCTCTTCTCTCCTCTCCTATAGCCCTTTCTGCCCCCTCCCCCATGCCTGTTCTCTCCACACCTTCTCCCCTTTCCTCCCCCTCCGCATCTCTCTCCACCCCTCAAGTGAGTCTCCTAACCACTCCTTCCCTCTCTACTCCCCCTATTTCCCTCTCCCTCCCCCACTCAGGCCCTCTCACTAGTGCTAGAGTGGCCTTGTTTGGGGTTAAGCATAGTCTCCAACCTCACATCAACCCCCAACCCATTCTTCCCCAACCCATGAGTCCCCAACCTCTGAGTCCCCAACCCCTGAGTCCCCAACCCCTACCCCTGCCCCTCAGTCCTCAATCACTCCCCCAACCCCTCAGTCCTCAATCACTCCCCCAACCCCTCAGTCCCCAATCACTCCCCCAACCCCTCAGTCCTCAATCACTCCCCCAACCCCTCAGTCCCCAATCACTCCCCCAACCCCTCAGTCCCCAATCACTACCCCAACCCCTCCCCCAACCCCTCCCCCAGCCCCTTCTTCCCCAGCCCCTCACCCCCCCTTCCCCCGTCCAGCAGCCTCCCAGAAAGCAGGCATCACAGCCCCCAAACATTTTAGAAAAGTTTACCCGAAAGAACTTCTCAGTTTCCCCGAGTCCAGAGGTGCAGCTGTGTCCTCCCCCGAAGGTAGCTGCACCTAAGGCCTCCAGGGGGCGTGGCAGGGGAGGGGGCGGTGCGGGGCGTGGCTCCCGGCCCCCCAAGACACCTTTCCTTCCCCCCTTAACAGACACACCCTCCCCGGCGCTAGGTAAGAGGCGACGTAAACCTACAGAGAAAGTCCGTAGTGCCCAGACAGGAGGCTCTGTAGGGCGCGGGGGGAAGCGTGCACGTAAGGGGGGCTCAGGGGAAGGTGCTCCAGGGAAGGGAGTCCCCGCGACACCCCCTGGCACCCCTGCACCACCCCCAGAGGGAACACAGTATAAGTTTGTGTGTGAGTATTGTGGTCGCAGGTTTGTATCTGCCGCTGGGTTCCGTTATCACGTAGGGAGTCACGGCGTGGGTGTTAGCGTGACCTTCACCTGTGACCTTTGTCCATACAGCACACGGCGGGCAGGTGACCTCAAGAAGCACCAGGTCACACACACAGGTGCCAGGCCACACCGATGCCCAGTCTGTGCCCAGGAATTCTCGGTAAACAGTTCATTCCGTCGCCACCTTCGCGTACACAGTGGAGAACGGCCTCATGCTTGCCCGACCTGCCCCATGGCATTCCGCAGCCCTGCCACGTTACGCCAGCACATGGTACGGCACACAGGGGCGAGAGACTACGTATGTGAAGTGTGCGGGAGTAGTTTTATCCTACGGCATCATTACACACTTCACCGGCGCTTACACACTCAGGAGCTGCCCTTCACCTGCTCCCACTGCACCCACGCCTTCAGACACCACAGTGCACTCAGGCTACACCGCAGGAAGCAACACCCAAGGGAAGAGGCAGCCAGGGTACACCAAGCTAAGTTAAGACACATGGTGGTGAAAGGTGACCTCAAAGTACCGAACACACAACACCACACACAACACCACACACCACACCATCAAGACACCACACAGCAGGAAGAAGAGGCGGCTTGTGTAGACTCATTCACACAGACACTACCATCACCACCACCATCATCATCACCATCATCATCATCATCATCATCATCACCATCACCACCACACCATAAGGATGAGCCTATACTAGTCACCATCAACACCACCACCACCACCACGCCCACGCCCACGCCATACACAGACCACATCAACACCATCATCACCAGACCACAGGAGGAAGAAGAAGAAGAGGAGGAGGAGGAGGAAGAGGATAAGGCCCTTCCCCCCGACCCATCCTTCACATATCCTACCATAGAGATCCTTCCAGATGCCCTCACAGAGTCCTTAGACATCCCTGAGGAGTTCCTGGTGGTGAAGGAGGGGGAGGAGGGGATAGAGGGGGTGGAGGAGGGGGTCACCTGCACCCCCAACCCCCCCAACATTCCCTCACAGGTGTATATCGTCCTACCTGAGGCTAATGGACATAACCCACACCTGTATATTGTAATGGGAGGAGAAGGATCGTCACCACCACAGTAATGACTCTCACATGGACGTTTCTGTGTGCGCATCGAACACGCACACAGAAACCCGGCAGATTTTTGTACACACATGTCCTGGCTGGCTTGGGTGTGTGTGTGTGCTGCGTTGTGTAGGTGTGTAATGTGCCGTGTGAAAGGTAACATTGTACTCCATTCACTGCACACACAAACGCACATACGGGAACGCTCGTGTGTCTTTTTAATTATACATGTGTTGTACGTACACACACGCACACATATACCCTGACGTATATTATTATTATTATTATTATTATTACTGTGTACTATAATTTTACGAAGGATATTATTCTCATTATTATTATCATCATCATTATATTATTATTATTATTATTATTATTATTATTAGTTATTCTCAAACATTCCAATACTATGTACTATAATTTTATGAAGGATCTCATCATTATTCTGATCTCATTATACATTTTTCACAATCATTCATTCATCATTATTACAATATATATCATGGTTTTTCAAGGCTTGCATTTTTATAATAGACTATTTTTAAGTTTAGTTTTTTCACAGTGACGAGAGAGAGAGAGGGAGAGGGAGAGGGAGAGGGAGAGAGATTTATGATAGAGGGAAGCTGTATTTTTTATTGATGTATATATATTTTTTTATTTACTTATTTCTTTTTTAAGTTGGTGGGACATACTTGCATTGGGGAATAATTTTTATATATACAGGAAATAAGATAAATATATAAATAGAAGGAGAAGAGAGAAGAAGAAAGGAAGAGGAAGGAGATAAGGAGAGAAAATAGATTAACAAATTAAGAAAGGAAGGAAGGAAGAAAATCACAAAATAAATAGATGAATTAGTCCAATTTTTTACTATATATATGTACTTAAAAAAATGGAAAATAACAACATTTATAATTATATGTTGTATTTTGTATTTATTTTCATTGTATCGTGAATTAATGTATTGTATTATTTTTATAGTGTGTGTTTCAAGTACTTATTGTATTGTATTATATTGTGTCTAGTCTCACTGTACTTAAAAAATTGTGATACTGTATGTTTATTAATGAATCTGGAAATAAATGTTTTAAATCTACATCTATTTATTATTATTATTATTATTATTATTATTTTTGTGTATGGAAATCTAGATAAATGTAAGAAATATATATTTTTTTCATATTTATTCATTGTATATACTTCTTCCTCCACAGGGTGTGATGATCATGGAGGTGGAGCCGGACATTGATGTTGACGATGATGCGTGTACAGGAGGAATAGGAGGAGGAGGGGGAGGAGGCGGACAAGGAGGACAGCAAGCCACCACCACCACCACCACTACCACCAAACAACAACAACAACAACAGCAACAAGTGCCGAGTCCAAACATCGTCTACGACACTGACCCGGCATTCTTCTCCCCGGACGAGAAGTTGAAGGTCGGGGTCATACGAGAGGAAGGAGGAGGTCAAGTCTTCCTCTGCATGTACTGTCAAATCAGATGTGAGAGCGCGTTAGCCTTGAAAATGCATGTACGCGTCTATCACATGCCTGTATTAGTCTACGATAACGGTTTAGGGACAGCTGAAACGCGCTACAGAATGGGGATTAAACTACAGAACACGTCTTGCATGGAACTGGCAACGTCTGAGAAGCCGTTCGCGTGTCTGTTCTGCGAGTGTTCTTATAAGTTGCAGAGCTCATTGCAGTCCCACTTCCGAGAACATCACAGTCCTAATAAACCCTTTCAGTGCCTAGAGTGTAAAGAAGCGTTCAGAAGACCTATTGAGTTATCAAGACACCGCTTATATCGATGCCCTGTGAGTATGTGTGTGTGTGTGTCTATGTGTGTGTGTGTGAATTGAATTTAAACTGCAAACATTTTTTTTATATACTTTTTATCCAGACACTTCCTCTATTACTGCCTTGTAAGTGTGTCTGTGTGTGTGTGTGTCTGTCTGTCTGTCTGTCTGTGTGTGTGTGTATAGAATTAACACCTTTTATTTTTAATTCTTTTTATTATTCATACACATTATAACCTCACACCAATTCTCCCAAAACACTTACAACCTAACCAATTCAAATATACACTTAACTAACTTATATTAACTTATATTTCCCTTATATTAATCCGATGTTTTTCAGGTTCAGCCAAAAGTGAATTGATCCGTCCGTCCGTCCGTCTGTCTGTCTGTCTGAGTGATTCCTGCGGCTCCTACAAGGGGAGGAGAAGGACTCAGCGAGGGGACTGGGAAGCCACTCCTATGTATACTGTCCTGGGGAAAGATGGGGAACAGAGGGGAAGGGTAAATAGTTAGATAGATAGAGAGACAGAAGGATAGATGGATAGAATGAGAGATAGATTGATAGAGAGATAGAGATAAATATTTAGATTGATAGATAGATAGAGACAGAAGAATAAATTGATAGAGATAGATAGACAGATGGATAAATAAATAGATAGACAGATGAATAGATAGATAGATCAGATAGATTGATTGATAGATAGATAGTTTTGAAGAGTGAAAGTATATAATGTTTTTTGTTATATGTTATGATGTGGCTTTTGCAATATTTTCATGGAATCATTTTGTTTTCTTTGTTTGTATATTTTTGTATTAATCTATGTATTACCTAATTTATTTAATCATTTATTTATTTTACTCTGGTTTTCCGTAAATATATCTCTGTATATTTATGCGAAGCTGAATCTAATGTGATATATATTAGTGAGTTTCTGAATGTTTTATATCAAGTATATTATATAAACTTTTAAGACGGATGTATAATAATAATAATAAATGATAATAATAATAACGGTATAAGAAAGAATAAATTAATATGTAATAATAATAATAATTGCAATGTTTCACTAACCTATAAGAGAGAGAAAGAGAGAGAGAAACTTTATGCAATTTCACAACTTGACATTTGCAATAATCTTTTTTTTTGCCTCTCTGACCACCTTAGAAACATTATATAAACATTACCACCAAGACTGTTACTATTTCCTCATTCCTAAGCTGCTGAGAACTGACCTATTATATAATAGACATAATAATAATAATAATGATGATATACTAAACTATGAACAGAATGGTAATGATAGTAATAATGAATAATGTTAGGAGTAAAAAGAAAGATTAAAAGATACAAGAAAGCAATATGTGATAGAAATAAGACTAGGGAACAAAGGTAGAGAGAGAGAGAGGAACGATGGAGTAAGAGGTCAAAGTGGAAACTAATAAGACAAAGGAATGCAAGGATTGTATAATATATAAGGAATTTTTTTTAATACTGCATACTAATTCTTGAAGGTTATAAGAGGAAGAACAAAGGTGTTATATCCTTATAGATAGAATTATAATTTGCACAAGTAAACGAGAGATAGAGAGAAGTATACGTGTAGTCATTGTTGAAATTACACATTTTTACGTTTTTCAAGGACAACTGAACCCGGAAAATGATGTATTATATTATACTCAAGCTTGTGTGAAGTATAAAATATCACCATCATGTCCAAGGATTATTTTTTTTCATTATTATGTTTTTGTTTACATATAACTGTATCCCCTTCCGTGGCTTTCTTTATTATTATTGTAGAAGAGATACATATAAGGTGTTTATGTGTGTGTCTTGAGT
>JAPQNM010000026.1:7470985-7480985 GCA_029783475.1 Metacarcinus magister
CAAGTGTGGAGGCAGTTGGAGTATGTACATAGACAGTGAGCGGTCTTGGCTGATGCATCGCGGTGAACATTTCAACCGTGCTGCCGGCGGGGTGCGGGCGGGTGACTCTGTGGGTGTGCTGCTCAACCTGACGGAACGCTCGCTCACCTTCTATGTGGCGGGGGAATTACAGGTGTGTGTGTGTGTGTGTGTGTGTGTGTGTGTGTGTGTGTGTGTGTGTGTGTGTGTGTGTGTGTGTGTTTTGGAGTTTAAATAATTTTTTTTACTTCTATTTTGACTTGTAATTGTTTAATATATTTTTTGATTTCTCTCGCTTTGATATTATCCGTCGTTCTGTTCTTTTCTATGTCTTTTATTATTATTATTTTTAAGTCTACATTGTTTCTTGCTTATTTCATGTATCCTTTCATCTTTTCATTGCTTTTATTCATTCACGTTGTCTGTCTCTTACTTAATTCATTCTTTTATTCATCTTTTTATAATTTTACACACTGTTATTCATTTATTGGATCGATTATTCCATCTTTATTATTTCTTTCATTCCTCCACACTCTCTTCCTTCCCTCCACCCCCTAACCTCACCTCACCTTTCCTCCGCAGGGATCCATTTCGTTGGGTGGAGTGTCAGGAGTGCTCCACCCGGCCGTCAGCTTAAACCGCAGTGTTGTGCTGACGGCTCACAGCGGCCTACACCCCCCCAAGCAGTACCTAGCCTCAGCACCTTCTGACACTGTGACCTAAACACACACACACAAGTACACACACATATATACAGACAGATACACACACATATACAGACACACACACGCACATGTACTAGTAGGCTTTCCACGTGTAGGTTTATATAGATAACTGTACGTACACATACATATACGTACATACATACACGGACATATACATACTTTCTTACTTTCATATGTTAGGGGAAAATTGTATCCCTTATTGATATACATATTTCTATACAAACTGGAAATCTCATACACACATATATACGCACACACACGCACATGGGATAAAGGCAGCTGTACGTAAGAGGATCCATGTACGTAGGTGTGTGTGTGCGTGTGTGTGCCTGTAAATACGTACATATGTAAGTTCACAGGAGGACAGGTAGACTTAGTGTAGTGTAATGTATTGTAGTATTGTTTAGTATTGTATTGTATTGTATTGTATTCCTTCTTTTATTTCCTTTGTCCACTAATAACATTGGTATAAATGATTTTCTTTTTTTTATATATATTTTTTTTATATATATAAGTTTTCCATAGAATGTGCAGCTTCTATCTTATGTTCTGTGCAGCTGTGTTGAGGGTAAGGCAGCAGTCACCCCGGAAGTGCAGCTGTTTTTTTATATTATATTACATTTTTATTATTTCTATTATTTTATTTTATTTTATTATTTTATTTATTTTATTTTGTTCGTTTTTATATTACATTATTATTTTATTTGCTCTCCTCTTATTCGTTTTTTTTTTGTTACATTATTATTATTTTATTATCTCCTGTTCTTCGTTCGTATTATTATAATTTACGAATCATTCCTTCAAGGACCAGAAATTCCTTTTTTTCCGTTCATATTTACCTCCTTTCGCATCGTTTATAGTTTCACACAGATGGCGTACGTAAGCAGCGTTGTTTTGTTTATAGAAAATAAGATGGAATGATTAATTAATTATTATTCTTGTGTATTGATTGAAGGTTAATTGTTAACCTCACCGGTGAAATGTTGATCAATTTTTATTAGTTCAAGAATGGAATTTGTGTATTTTGAATTTATTTGGTAACAATTTTCTGACTGACTGACTGACTGATTGTTTGATTGACTGACTAACTAACTAACTGATAGATTGATTAATTGACTGACTAATTTTCACGAGTTGTAATCCGTTAATTTTTGCAAAGTTGTATTATTTTGTTACGTATTATTTGGTAACAATTTTCTGACTGACTGACTGACTTTAATTTATACAAAGTTGTGTTATTTATCAGCAACACAAGAATCGCAAGTCGTCATAACTAGCCATAATAATAATAATAACAATTCAATTCCATCTATGTTTTGAAGAGGAGGAGGAGAGAGAAGGAGGAAGAGGATGAGAGAGAGAAGAGAAGGAGGAAGAAGAGAAGAGAGGAGAGAAAGAGGAAGAGGAGGAGAGAGAAGGAGGGATGAACAAACCAATGATAATGATAATAATTCCACATGTTTTCTTTAAGTCCAAGTTCAGTTTTCAATTATTTACTGACAATCCATACTGTATATATGTGTTTTATACCCAAATATTAATGTTCAGATACTACTAACTAATTCTCGGGTTGTCTGTCTGTCTGTCTGTTGATACGAATGCTAACTACTCAATGATTCTGTAGTTAGGTTATGTAGACATCATATGGAGGGAAAGAGAGAGAAAGTAAGATCTATAAGGTAAATTTTCCTTCCTTCTATAATGATACTTAGAACTACAGAAGGAAAAAAATATATATTATACATTTAACCTTTTAATTTACGCAACACCCATTTAAATACAGTACATTACCAATACAAAAACTACTAATACATCTAAGAACAGTTAAATACAAAACCTTCTATTGTATTGCATAAACTCGACTTGTAAATCTATTGTAAATGTAAATTGAACTCATAATTTTCTCTCATTCTCTAAATCATAACTCGGTGACTGAACGGGTGGAAGAGGAAAAGTGGAGACGAGAAAACACATTAACAGTCACTCTTTTGTATGTGTTAATGTGTTGTAGGAAGCTTGATCTCAGTTTTGTGAAGACTCCATCCACTGTAATCCACTTTACTTTGGATTTAGAAGGAGTGAGTGTGTGGAGTGGAGTGAAGTTAGAGTGAGAAGCGTGGAGTGAAAGTGGAGTAGGAGGTTCCAGTTATGCTATGTAATTGTGTGTGTGTGTGTTTGTGAAGGATTTAATGGTTGTAATTATTGATAAAAAGGAAGAGAGGAAAATAAGTACAAGGAATAGAATAAAGAAGAGAACAAGGAATAGGAAAAAGCACAAGAAAAAGAAGATAACAATAAGAATGAAAATATGAAGAAAGAAGAAGAAAGACAAAATTAACGAATGGAGGAATAGCAGAAGAGGAAAAAGAAAGAGAAGGAGGATAGATTACTTCCTATCCTTGTAAATACTGTACATTTTGCTAAACACTTGAATAATTACAATAGGAATACAAAACTCCACTAATTACCATTATTAATTACTATTATTATTAACACTATTATTTCTAGTCCATTAAGCATTTACTAGGAAGGAAAATGAGGAAACAATTCGACTTTAATTTAGTTTTTATTATTATTTATATTATTTTGGAGTTTTCATTATTTTTTCTTATTATTTTTCTTACATTATATATATTATTTTTTTATTTATAAGTCTATGTATTGCTAGTCTAAAAAAAATACAGTGTGAAGGAAGGAGTCAGTCAGTTAATCAGTCAGTCATCTTATAAGTCAGCTGAAACAATGTTATTTAGCCTTGAGGTCAAAGGTTTAAGGTTGACCTAAGCTGAGGATGACCCTGTATGGAAGGTCAGTCAATAGATTTTTTGTTCCAATGCATTATTAACATTATTATTAGTTATTATTTTTATTATTATTTTCAAGGTAAACAGGAAGGTCCATTATATATTATTTGACCTGATCAGGCTAGGTCAGAATAGGTCAGAAGAGGTCATGTCACCTTGAATGGAGGTCAGGTCAGGTTGGGTCGAGGTGACGCAGCTTCCGTCCTTAACTTACTAACTTTACTTAACTTCCTTCCAGTTCAACCCACAACACAACACAGTAACCTAACTTTCTCTGTACTGTACGCGGCATTTTCTTTGTTAATATTGAATAGGAGACACATTTTTATACCACTTTTGCCAATCATGATATGGTGAATAAAAGGAAAAAAAAACATATATATATAAGAATTGTTTTATTGCATTTAATTCCCTCGTGTTTTTTATAACATTATTATTATTATTTTGGGGGAATAGCTGCCTGGTATATACATAAAAATATATTATTATCATTATTAAAGGTGACAAGGGACAGAGTGAGGGGTCTGCGTAGCCCCTCCTCTGTATATTCTCCTACAGTAAGATGAGGAAGAAGAGGAGAGAGTAATATTAGTCTCCCTGAACCCTAATCTTGCCTACCTTCCATCCTTTAAAGGGGATATATAGATAGTTGTATTAATAATAACACAACTATCTATATCCCTTTGAAGGATGGAAGGTAGGCAAGATTAGGGTTCAGGGAGACTAATATTACTCTCTCCTCTTCCTCTTCTACATCTTTTCTTCCTGTAGGAGAGTAAACAGAGGGGCTTCCAAGACTACTCACTTTGTCCCTTTTGTCACCTTAAATAATAATAATAATGTTAATATTACTACAATAACTCTGATGTGAGGTTGGTAGGAAGACTAGAACGGGATGGATGGATGGACAGTGTAGAGAGAGTGTTAGATGCAAGAATTGATGTCTGTCTGAGGAGGAAGGAAGAATATTGGAGCATAAATACAGCAAGGTAAGAGTTGAAGGAGAGAGAATAATACAAGAGACAGTAGAATGGAGAGAGAATAATTGTGCATAATACAGTTGAATAGAGAGTTATAATACAGTAAGATATAGTTGAATAGAGAATAGCTATCAATACATAAACAGAGAAACAGCTTGTATGGAAAAGATTTAAGTCATTCCGTCAAGGTGTAGAGAAGAGGAAGGTGAATATAACAATGATAATAGTGAGGAAGGGAATGGATGTAATATAATAATAATAATGATATGAGGGTACACTATACACTCTCACCAGGGTAACTTAACACCATTACCACCATCTTGCTGATAGAACCCTCCATTGTGTGACTCATTCATTGCATTGAGGAGGCGAAGGAGGTTGGAAATACTCTGTTCCTTAGTGAAAGTAGCATTCTTCCCGCCCATGTCTGTCTGTACCCAACCTGGACACACGCTGCTCACTAAGATGTTGGCGTAGCGGAGGTCAACACTGAGTGACCTCGTAATGGCATTCAACGCACACTGGAAGAAAGGAAGGAAAGGTTAAGTTAATGTATATGTGTGTGTGTGTGTTTACGTTTGATTATTATTGTGTTGGAGGATTTTAAGTTTAGTTTTACCTCATAAAAAAATAATAAGGAGAGAGAGTCAGTTATTATCATCACGGCTCTCATAAAAAAATTCCTACAGGGCATAATAGCCTACATGTGCCATAACCCAATGATAAAAAAAATATAAAAGGAATAAATTATAAAGTTAGTGTGTGTATACGATTAATTATAATTGCTTGCTCTGTATGGGTATAATATGGGTATAGACACAATATAACCTACCTTGCTAGCCCTGTATGGGTATAGTCCTCCTTGTGTGTTGTTATGTACAGAGCCGAGTGTTGATGATATATTAATGACGGCCGCTCTCCTCACTGACAACTCATCACCTTCCACCTGGGACGCTGCAACCTTCAACTCAGGTAACAACGCCTTAACAAACACACACACATTAATAGTTTTCTTGTAGCCCTAAACACACACACAAACACAAATAAATCAATAATATTCACGTACATATTGGAAGTTATATAACACAGAATAACAAAGATGCAGTAACTGAGTCTTGTTATCGTGTAAATCAAGGTGTTTTATGTGGAACGAAGCCTGTGATTTTTCTACCCTGTAAAGAGGACAGTAGGAGAAATATAAGTAAGGGTTGGGTCCAGTTAACATTAGAGGTGTCTTGACATTGACACTCCTCTTTTGAAAGAGTTTAAGTCATAGGCAGGTGGAAAAACAGACAAAGGAAGAGAGTTCCAGAGTTTACCAGATTAGTGAAAAGGATTAGGTGAAATTTTAAAGATTGGAAAGAATGTTTTGATTAGGGGTCGGATGGCTCTGTGGTGAAGTGCTCGGCTTGTGAACTAAAGGTTGTGGGTTCGATCCAGTGTCACAGAGAGGGGAAGCACTCTCTTGTCCACCCTAGCAGGACTGTATGGTGTACAGATGCCTAGTTAAGAACATAAGGAGGCTGCAAAAGGCCAGTTGACTTACACAAGGCAGCTCCTAACCTAGTTCTTCAGTATTATTTACTGGACCTAACGAGGCTGTCCGTGTGGCTACACTACTACTATAATATCTACTTGATGAGACAAAAGGACAGCAAAGTGGAAGGCTCCTTTAGTCTATAGATACCTAGCCTAATATAACCTAACCTAGTTCTGTGGTATAATTTAAAGACAGGTGTTTAGTACCTTGGTAAGCATGACAGGTGCCACAGTGTTAACCAGGTAAGTGTCCAGCATGTGGTGCCGCTGGACCTGGTTGATGCGAGTGGACTTGGGTGCCACGCCGGCATTGTTGATCAGAAGGTTGAGGCCGCGACCTTCCACAACCTGACCCACGACCTTTGATAGTGGACCATAGCTAGGCTCATCCAATACATCTGTAGAAACACAATTATTATTATTATTATTATTATTATTATTATTATTATAAACACTCTTACTAAATCTATAGAAAAAGGTGAAAGTTCTCAAAATAAAATAATAATATGTTTATGGTGAGTTTGTAGAAGGAAAAGGTTATCTAATAGATTAATACATAATAAATACAGTAAATACAATACCTTGGTTATCTAATACATAATAAATACAGTAAGTGACAAGCTGTAGTTATTATAAATGGATAGGAGATGAAGGAGAAGGAAGAGGAAAAGAAGGAAAGAGGAGGAGGAGGTGGAAAAGGAGGAGGAGGAAGAGAAAGAGGAGGAGAAGGAAGAGAAGGAGGAGGAGGAGGAGATGGAAAAGGAAGGAGGAAAAAAGGAAGAGGAAGAGGAGGTAATGGAAATACAAAAATTATAAATACACTTGAATAATAATAATAATAAAAATGAATATATAAATGCCAGTTTGTTTTGATAATTGTTCCTTTAAATCCAACTTACCAAGCTTCAGTATATGTATTTGTTTGTGTTTCTTAGCGAGTTCCTGAAGCTCCTGAAATGATAAAAAATAAATAATACTTAATTGTAGGAAAGAATTACAAAAAAATAATTTTCATGAAATGATGATGATGATGATGTGTGTGTGTGTGTGTGTGTGTGTGTGTGTGTGTGTGTGTTACCTGTGCGTCGTTAGGGTTCCTGCATGTAGCAATTATAACCTCCGGAGGTGTGATGGCTTTAGTCAGCTGCCTCACCAACTCTAACCCCAAACCTCGACTGGTGCCTGTCACCAACACACTACCACACACCATTATGCTGTTTAGGAAGAAATAACCGTCATTAAGGAAGATTAAATAACTGTCATTAACATTATAATTATACACTGTTACACCTTCCTTATCCTTATTGTCATTAACATCATTATGATTATACATTTACACCTTCCTTATTCTTATCATTAACATAATAATTACACATTTACATCTTCTTTATCTATATAATTGGGTATTAATTTACATCTCCACCAGAATGCTCTAGAGCTTCGTCTTTACTCCCTCCAGAGAAGACGAGAGCGCTACCTGGTGATCTATGTTTGGAAGACCCTCGAAGGACTTGTACCTGACGTGAGGCGTGAGATCAACAACCACATCTCGAAGAGACGACTGTGCTACATCAAGAGAACACAGTCACCCAGTTAATCCGGGACCAGCTGGCAGGAATCTGTTGGGACTAAATCACCGGTTTTTTCGTCTGCTACAAACTCCCAGACAACGGTAGCGAAAAAATAACTATAATATCACGTTAGAACTTAATCCATTACTGTCACTTACCTTTCCTATCACTGCTGGAACCTATTGGAGCTATTTTCTATCTCCTTGTCTTGTGTCATCGTCTGCTGTTGTTGTTGTTGGTGTTTAGGGCTGTGACTGAGGCGGATGACAGCGGGTTGTCGTGAGGGATGCACTCCCGCCGCCCGCAGCAGGGTAGGTCCAAGGTGGTGATGTTTAGGGCGAGGAATTGGCTTCTTAGAAGTATTCGGTGGGAATACGAGCAGGGACACTATAGCATGAAGTGTTCGATTGTTTCCTCCACATTCCTGCAGCAGGGGCAGTAAGGATCGGGTGACAGGCGTGGTAGTTATAAGTGAGCAAGGCAGAGGCAGGCTAAAATTCGGCACGTTTGCGGGAGTGATGTTTACCTCGGTTAGGGCGATCTTGGCAGCAGTAGCTATCTCATTCCCTTTGATATTTCTATGTGAAGGCACCCATTGAAGGGTTACTTCCCATCCTTGTGTAGTGAGGTTGATGAGGGCCTGTTGTATACTGTGTACTAAATGTGTTGATGTTAACGGGTGGCGGAAAAGGAGGAAATGCAGCGACCAAGAGACATCCTTCCTTACCGCCGTGACAGTCACCCTTATTTAACACCATAATAATAATGGTGTTTAAAGTGTTATGTTCAGCTTTACGTGGCAGGGGTGTGGCAGGACAGGTGAGTGTGACCCTGTAGTACCTGTAGAGAAGGGCGGCAGGGATTAGCAGGGCCATTTTGAGGGATGAAGGAGCAGTAACACATCATTCTTCACCATTAATAGTGGAGGGATATAAAGAAAACATTACCTATTAAGCGTAAGTAACCTATTATAAGAACATCAACAGGTACCGTTAGGTGCCGGCCGTGTGTTGGCTGGTGGATCACGTATTTCTTCGTTTTAAACCTTCTCTGTTCCTCTACATGTCATTTTGAGGGATGGAGGAGTAGTAACACATTATTCTTCACCATTAATAGTAGTTGGATATAAAGAAAACATTACCTATTAAGCGTAAGTAACCTAATATAAGCCGGCCGTGTGTTGGATGGTGGATCACGTATATATTAAACCAAGATTGAGATTTTTGTTATACACAGGAAAGCATTTATATATACTCTAAAAAATCGACTGAAACACCTAACCGTTTTCTACATAAACATTTGTTATATTTGATTCGTATTTATTTCATGAAAAATGTTTATTTCTAAGGTCAATCATAAGATCGAAAAATAGAATAAAGCAATAATAATGAAATTAAACCAACATAAATCATAGAATAGAACATATAAAAATTATTCAAACCGAAAGTAAAGCCTAAATAAACCATAACACAAAGAAAAACGAAAAAAACAATGAAAAAATGAGAAAAAACACCGTAATTATGTGTTTACATCCAAGAGTGTTAATTATAGCGTGTTAGGTACAGTAAAAGAAGTGTTATTGACATTTTGAGTTAATTTATATCGTGTTTTGGTCTTTAAATGGAGGAAAAATTGCATTGGGAACAGATACAGATTATTAACTAAGTTGGCGCTAAATTCATTATGGGAGTCGGCACCTTCGACTCCGTTCACTCAGTAGAGCCGGCTCTTTTGGCTCCTAAACGACTCACAAATTTACAAAAAAAAAAAGCCAAAAAGAAAACCAAGATCTACGTAGTAAAAAAAAAAACCCAGTAGTGGAGACGCTGCCTATGGCCCATCTAGTTTTGCCAATTCGACCATTTTACTCCCAAACGGATTCCCACAATAAACGGCTCTCGAATGGCTCTTAAACACGAGATCCGATCGTTCACAAACTACACACCACTATAAAATTCCCTTCCCTAGTCTACTGCCCGCCGTCTCAGGGTGAGTACGCGTCTCCCGCTCGCTCTCCCGCCTGACTGTACACGGCGGGGCGCTACTTAAATAATTGAGTTAAAATGAAAATGTGTTGTGAAAATGAAGGAAAGTGAAGGTGAATTATTGCAGTGAATTATCCTGCATCGACTCTATGGAATTAGACGGTAGTTAATGCGTTGAAATGGTATATAATTGTATTGAAGTGTTAAATACCTCATTATCATTATCAGCTGTTAATAATGATGTTGAAGCAGACTTATTACACTTATTACAATATTTATAACTAAAAGAAAACAGTGACTGATAACAAACAAACAAACATATACTTAAAATTTTTTTTTAATATCGTATAAAAAGAAAATATTGCAAGCAACTGAAAA
>JAPQNM010000026.1:7492859-7525359 GCA_029783475.1 Metacarcinus magister
TATTGAGATAAAATATTTACATAAAATTAAATTATTTTTCCAAAGGATGGAGGTGCATAGTCAGCAACCATCCTAATCTAGCTGTTACATTTCATCATTTTTTATTATTTTTTAAATTTTATTTCTCCTATCATTTGTTATTTAGTAATTATACAATTATTTATAAGATCTAATTAACTTTTTTATTTTATTCACTTTGTTTAAAATTTTATATATTAAGTTACTATAAACAGCCATATTATTTGTGTGTGGAGTCAGTGCAGTCTTTGTTGCGATATGGCTCTAACACTTTGCACTGCATCATGTAGTGGTCCAGCGAGTGCCCTCCAGGGTCATAACACAGCCTGCACTGCCTGTCCTGCAGCGCGCCGTGGCACCGAGCTGCCAGTAATACTTGTACCCCAAGCGAAGCCTTGTGCATAACGAGTCTTTCCACGTTTGGATGTGCTTACTGTGCTTGAAATTTGTCTGACTGACTATCTGAGCATAGTGCCTCATTGTTGAGCTAGTCTGACATAAAGTATTAATTCTAATTTTCTGTTTTCTTTCCTGGATTGTACGGATTTTTGTTTTTATTGGCTTAATGTAATAATATGATTATTTATGTCAATACTTTCTTTTTGTGTACCTATTTTTGCCAATGTGTCTGCTCTTTCGTTTCCACTTATGCCAACATGCGAAGGCAGCCAAACGAAGTTTATCTTTCTTCCATTTTTGTTAATTTTTCTTTAATGAATTTACATTTGATACTATTTCTTTATGCACGGGGTTTTTACTGCTAAGGGATTCCAACGCTCCACGACTGTCACTATATAGACAGACGTCACCTTCTCCGTGCTGCACAATTGAAGACCTTTTAACAATGCACAAAGCTCCGCTTGAGTGGACGATATGCCGTCTGGCAGCCTGTAGCTGTGTTCGTCTTCAACCCCCTGTTCCTCTCTTATCACCACTCCACACCCCGTTCGTCCACTCGGCATCACAGAGGCGTCGCAGTATATTTGCGCCACATAGTCTCTCGCCATATTTTCTATTTTTCTATCATAGAACTCTTTTAATTCTCTTGCTGCGTAACATTCTTTCCTTTTATTTAATTTAAAAAACATCTATATGTATTTCACTCTCTTTCCAGGGTGGGATCATTTGCAATTCACAGTAATATTACAGTCACCAAGCACGCCATAGTATTGTAGCTTAGAGACCAGGTTTTATGTATCCTCCTTTCCTTGCCTCCAAAAGGTTCGATTTCCACTGATATAATCATTAATATTATTTGTTAATCTTTCCCCCCCTTTTGATCTCATGTATCTGATTGCCATTGTTAAGTTTATCTCATCTACTCTGTCTTTATACTTGGGATGTGAGTTCAACTCTCATTGCCTCTACCATTGCATTTCTTGGACAGTTTAGAATGATGCGCATTGCTTCATTTTGCATTTTTTCAAGTTTATCGAACCTTTTTATGTCAAAGGAAAGGAGGACAGGGGCGGGCGTATTCTATTACACTTCTGACGGTGCTTGTGTAAAGCATCCTTAGTATTGGAGCCCCCGCCCCGGTGCCCGACCAGGCAAGGGACCTCAGAGGCTGAAGGCGAGTTTTGGCTTGGGTTATTAATAGTTCATTTCACTTTCCCTTGCTTCAGCCGTGTAACCAATGTACATTCCAAGGTATTTATAGCTAGTTACTTTTTCAAGTCTCTATATTGAGGGTTAGTGACGTTCTATTGTGTGTATCTACATTGAAATTTTGTTTTTCTTTCATTTATTATCAAGCCAGATCTTTGTATTATATTTTCAAATTTATTTAAAGCTGTTTGCATCTATTAATTGAACTACTTTGTATAGAGATGTCGTCTGCGTATACAGTTATTGTCACTCCGGGTTCTAACTCCATAGAAGCTACCCTGTTGAGTAAAACATTGAAAAGTGTGGGGCTTAACACTCCGCCTTGCGGCGTTCCCAACTCCATGCTTCTCTCGGCAGACAGTGCTCCTTCATAGAACACCTGGGCTTGCGCCCATGCAGATAATCTCCTATCCAGTGCAACAGTCTGCCGGAGATTCCCAACCGCGTCATGGTATAGAATAATTTCCCCGTTAGCCTTATCAAACGCCCCTTTAAGGTCTACAAAAACACGGCAGTAATCATGTTCGTTTGACAAGCACTTAATAATGGCACTTGATGTTCCCTTTCCTTTAAAAAACCAAACAAATTGTCGCTCAACTATCACCTATCTATATATCAGTCTCTCCAGCAGTATTCGTTCCATCATTTTGGAAAAACACGATGTGAGAGAAACAGGCCGAAAACCTCCACCAGGCTTGGGGATGGGAATAATGATGGCCTTTTCCAGGGTCTAGGTAGTCTTCCTCCTTTAAGCTCATATTAAATAAAGCTAGGAGAGGTCCATTTTTAATGCTTGCTAGCAAGTCTAATATTTGATAAGTTACACCGTCCTCGCCAGGGGCGGTAGATTTGCCTTTTTAATAGCATGTAAAAGCTCATTATGTGTAATTTTGCTGTCAGTTTCATCCCCTATATCAGTGCGGTTAATATTTCTTGCCTTCTCTCTCGTTCCTCATCACCTACGGCTTCTCTTACATCATCAGGTAGTGTTTCATGCTCGCTTCGTGTGCCCATTCACACTCAGTTCGTCCGCGAATATTTCGGGCTTGGGGATGTGTAAGTCTACGGCTATTAATACCCTCACTCTATTAACTTCTTCCATATTTCTCCAACGTTTTGCTTCCCCCTATTCTATTAGCAAAATTAACCCAGTGTTCTTCCCTCACCTCCTTTCTTATTTCCCCACACAGTTTGGACATTTCCATTAATTGTGTTTTTGAATGTTCATCCCTTCCCGACTCAATCCATTTCTTATGACTTAGTCTTAACATTCGACTGCATTCCTTTAAATATTTGTCTTGAGTGTAGTTGTATTTCTTGTGTGTTATATTTCTGTTGATTTGGGGACATAGGAGGGTTATTAATTTCTATAAGTAAAATCTTTATATAAAGCTTCAGCTGTACTTGTATTATATTTTTTGTACCAGGCGTCTATACTATTTATAAAATTTTTATTCTTCTTTTGGTATGGAAAGCCTTTTCCTCTTATTATTATTATTAATTTTTCCCAAAGGCAATTTTATATTCAGGGAGAAATGGTCACTTAACAGCTCTGGCACAACTGAACAAGTCCCTTGCATCCCCCGCCCGTTAATAATACATGCGTAGTCCAGCCTTCCCCCTTGAATGTGTGTCGCCTCCTTTGTCCCGAGCAATCTTACATCTGGGTAATCTTGTAAAAATTGCCACCATTTTATCCCATTTTGATTAGTTTTATTAGCTACTTCGAGTTCATTATATCTAGCGTTTAAGTCTCCCGCAACTAGTGATATGTCGGTGAACATGGAAGCTGCAGTGTGTCAATATCAAAACTACTTTTTGATACATATAAATTGATTAGGTTGAGCGACCCGTTGTTTAGATAAACTTTGACGCATACTGATTCAATACCATCTTGTTTACAGGGGGCTTCTAGTAGTTCAGAATAGAGCGAGTTTTTTATATACGTAGATACGCCTCTTACAGTTTCGTCACTAAAAAGTTGAAAAGTATTATATCCTCTAAGTTTAATAATATTGCCACTCCTATCCCTGGTCTCCTGTAGCATAACAATATCTATGTCATGCTTGATTACATAATAATGTACATCACTATATCTTTGGCTTAATCCATTTATGTTCCAACTTATTATCTTTAATTCACGTAGGCCTATTTTCATTTGGGTCTTTTGTAACTAAATATTTCACTTCACTGAGAAATTTGGTAACATGTTTTTGAAGTTCAAGCCAACCTTCCCAAAAACTTTTCTCTTTTATTGCGTCTTCACATTTTCCTATCGCTTCTTCAACACCTTCCAAACCAAGCATTTGGCAAGGCGCGTTTACTTGCTCTGGGACTTTCACTTTTTGATCTTTCTCTCCCTTCACTTTTTTATCTTTCTTTTCCTTGTTGTTATTCTTACGTTTCTTCCTGTGTGACGCATTCTTTTGTTATTATTTGTACTACATTATTTTCTACACTTTCCTTGCCCTCACACTCCATATTATTTTCAATCATCACTTCTGCACTGGCGCCGCCCTCCATGTTAGCAATATCACTTACTTCTATATGACGGCTCTCTTTATCTTCCTTTGTTTCTTTAGGCGGTATTTCCATCATGATATTCACTTTTTTATCTAGCCTTTCCATCACACTGGTAAGTTTTTGAAAACACTGAATTAGTATATTGTTATCGTGACTCGACCCTTCCTGTGGGGGATTCGCGCCCAGTGGCGGGAACTCAGCACTGTTGTCACGCACGCACTCACTTGTCACCCCAGCCCGGTAGGGGGGAGAGGGTCCTTCCGGCTGGCTTGTGACAGCTCCTGTCTCGGTCTAGCGTTCCTGGCTTCCCAAGGGTTGTCCCTGGGGACTGGTGCAGGCATGTGTGGTCCTTGGCGGGGGTTGTAGCCACTCATTGTTCCACTGGCTATTCCCTCGCCGTGTTGGGCACGATCCATCCTTCCCCTTCCTCCACCAGGCGTGGGCCGCTTGGGGCACATACTCGAGCTGGCGTTGTGCTCTCCCTTGCAGTTGCAGCAAAAGGGTGGTACTCGTCCTCCTGCTTTGATTTTCTGGCCGCAGACCGGTGACTCATGACCTCGGCCACAGAATCTGCATCGTGGGTCATACTGACATTGCCAGGCTTTATGTCCCCACCGGCTACACTTTAGGCATATTTCCGGTTCTTCATTATATGGGGCCACGTTCCGATGTCCAATTCCCGTTATGAACACTTTATTTGTCAGCTCACCTCTCATCAGGGCGATAAGCTGACTTTTAGGTCTACCTTTCACAACATTTCGTTTGGCCCACACAAACTGTCCATCGCCCATCACATACTCTGGGTCGATCCATAGTGGATATTTAAATACTATTACCTTTGTAAATTTTTCTCTATCCACATCTTGTGGTTCCCGCATCACTATACCGTCAAATCCATGTGTTGTCAGGTGCTCCACTGCTTCCATGCTGCCCACTGTTACGTATGGCCTATTCTTTTCCTTGAATAAAGGCATGAATGACCTGTGGGCTCTTCCAACTTTCATTGTCCATAACATTTTGTTTTGATATGTCAAAGAGCCATCCTCAGGAAATAGAAGCCTGTGCCTCACTGTTTCCCCCTGTTCCACTCCGTCATGCCTCCCCTGCCTTGTTTGGGTGGTGGGGGTTGGTAGGCCTGGGTCAGGTTGAGTTTGCTGCTCACCTGTGTCAGTTGGTCGCCTCGCCGCATTGTCCTCCTCTCCGTGGGTCCCCAGTGGTCCTCCCTCCTGGTTGGCTGCCACTCTGTCCTCCTCTCCCAGGATCCCTCCTGGGCCCCCCGACGCGCGGGCTGGGTGTGACTGTCTTGGGTCACCAGGTGGCCGGTGACCTGTCCGTGCCTGCTCGTCGCCTTTGTTCTGTTCTGGTTTCTCCGGCGTGCCGTTCCTCTGTTTCTTTTTAGCGCCTGTTTCCTCTTCGTCGTTGCTTACATCGTGCTGAGGGTCTTCCTTTCGCCTTCGCTTATCCTTCTTGTTCATGACCTCTGTGAACTTCATCTCGGTTTTTTTTTCCTCTCCATCGGCTTGTGTAATGGCCGTTGCAAGTTCCTCATAGCTATTGGTCGCCATGGCAAAATGTAGGTGGTGGTGGGCGTGGATGGATATGTGGAACACGTCCACACTGCCACCACTGTAAGTTGTGAACCGATTAGATATGTATTTGGGCGGTGTGATGAATCACACGAGGGTCCTATACTGATCAGCGACGACACACACCCTCACACCTCTGACCTCTGCGAGTCAGGTCAGGACTGGGGCGAGGGGCGAGGGAGCGAGGGAGCGAGGGAGGGGGGAGGAGGGAGGGAGAAGGAGAGAGAGAGACCAGAGAGGAGGAGAGGAGAAACATAGACATAAGAACATAAAAATGATGAGACGCAAGAGCAGTTAATGACAGCGAGGGAGCGAGGGAGGGAGGGAGGGAGGGAGGGAGGGAGAGAGAGAGAGAGAGAGAGAGAGAGAGAGAGAGAGAGAGAGAACATAAGAACATAAGAACATAAGAAATGATGAGACTGCAAGAGGCCAGTTAATGACCTACACGAGGCAGCTCCTTGCCCCCCACCCTTGGAATAATCCAATATTTAGCCATCCCACCTGTCATTCCTATCCATACTCTGATCCAACCGTCTTTTAAAGCTATCTATTGACTCAGCACTTACTACGTGTCTACCCAGCCTATTCCAATCGTTCACCACTCTGTTAGTGAACCAATATCTACCTATGTCTGTCCTGAATCTAAGTTTTTCTAGCTTGTACCCATTTCCACGTGTTCTATCCTGACTACTAAATTCTAAAACCTGATCAATGTTACCCTTATTAATTCCTTTTACCCATTTGAAAACCTCAATCAAATCCCCTCTTGCCCTCCTTCTCTCTAGGGAGTGGAGATTAAGACGTTTTAACCTATCTTTGTAGGGTAAATTTCTCAGCCCCTGAATCATCTTGGTCATTCTTCTCTGGACTGCCTCCAAGGAGCCTATATCTTTCCTATAATAAGGGGACCAAAACTGAGCTGCATAATCTAAGTGGGGTCTTACTAGCGCTAAATACAACCTCAGAATGACCTCAGAACTCCTATTTGTCACACACCTACTAATAAATCCCATTATCTTGTTGGCTCTATTTCTAGCTATAATACACTGTTCCCTGGGGCGCAAGTCACTGCTTATTTGAACTCCTAAGTCCCTCACACTATATGACTTTCCTAAGGTATTGTCATTTAATGTGTAGTCTACAGACCTATTACCTTTACCTACACTCATAATGCTACACTTGTTAACATTAAACTGCATCTGCCATTTCTCTGACCACTCGTACAGCCTATTTAAGTCATCCTGCAGCATCCTAGCATCATCTAAATTCTTTACCGGTCTTCCTATTTTTGTGTCATCGGCAAATTTACTGATATCACTGTTTATTCCTGTCTCTAAGTCATTTATATAGATTATATAAATTTTGATAGACCTAAGTAGCGTGGAAAAAGGTTTAAAATTGGTTTAAAATAAGGTTAGGTTGAAATGAAATAGTTATGGATAGTTTAAGATAGTTTCTGTTGAAGGGAGAGGGGTTAGGGGTTAGTGGGGGGTGGAGGGGGTAGAGGAAAGATGTGGGTAGGCCTATACAAATTTTGGTTCCCCTAAGTAGTGTGTAAGTATGTTTAATTAACGTTTAAATAACAAAAACATCCTCACCTAAACGCGGAATTCAGAATCTCACACACGGCATCGTTCGTCAAGAGTCTCCCAGCCTTGCATGTAACAAGGGCACGCAGGACCCAGAGTATACCAAAAAGTACACACTCATCCGTACACGCATCCGTCCCAACGAAACGCACACGGGTGACGGCTGAGGCGATGCACTCCACGGCTACCACACTCATCCAAGCTGTGGTGGCTGTGGTAGATGTGGTGGTGCAGGGCGGGTCTACCAAGCCGTACCCTATCATGCTGGAATAGTAATAGTAATAGTAATGATAGTAATAATAGTAATAGTAATAATAGTAATAGTAGTAATAGTAATAGTTTCATCGGTTGACAGCATTAATGGCGTCTCGGGTGACTGGTCCCGTGGTGTCCTCTGACCTGATGACGGCCAGGAAGGGGTCAAGGTAGGTCAGGGAGGGGGAGGGGGGGCTGTGGGGGGTCAAGGCCATCACCTGCCGCTGGAGGTCACCCAGGTTCAAGGTCAAGGGGTCAGCCTCGCTCTAGGGGGGGGGGGGGGGGGGGAGGATAGTTAATAATAGTAATAGTAATAGTAATGATAGTAATAATAGTAATAGTTCAAATATACATACATATTTACGTACATATAAGTTATATATATATATATATATATATATATATATATATATATATATATATGTACACATATATATATACGTACACGTATACGTATATACAAGTTATATATACGTACATACAAATTATATATACGTACATACAAATTATATATATACGTACACACAAATTATATATACGTACATATATATACGTACACACAAATTATATAAATGTACACACAAGTAATATATACGTACACACATATTACATATACGTACATACATATTATATATACGTAAACACAAATATACGTACATACACATACATACACACAAATTATATAAACGTACACACAACTATTATATACGTATACACATATATATACGTACCGCTAGCGTAGTGGTTAGCGCACTCGGCTCACAACCGAGGAGGCCAGGGTTCGATCCCCTGGGCGGACGGAGATTATTTGGGTGCGTCTCCTTTCACGTGTAGCCCCTGTTCACCTAGCAGTGAGTAGGTACGGGATGTAAGTCGAGGAGTTGTGACCTCGTTGTCCCGGTGTGTTGTGTGTGAGTGGTCTCGGTCCAACCCGAAGATTGGTCAGTATGAGCTCTGAGCTCTTTCCATAGGGGGACGGCCGGCTGTCTCGAGAGAGACCAGCAGCAGACTGTACAGTGAATACACATATTATATATACGTACACACATCTTATATATACGTACACACATATATACGTACACACAAAATATATATATACGTACACACATATTATATATACGTACACAAAAAATATATATACGTACACACAATATATATATATATATATATATATATATATATATATATATATACACATATTATATATACGTACACACATCTTACATATACGTACACACATATATACGTACACAAAAATTATATATATGTACACACATACATCGGTACACACATATCATATATACGTACACACATTATATATACGCACACACATTATATATACGTACACACATTATATATACGTACACACATTATATATACATACACATATTTATGTACACACATATTATATATACGTACACACAAATTAGATATACGTACATATTATATATACGTACACACATAATATATATACATACACATATTTATGTACACACATTTTAACAGAGAGAAAGAGGTTCCAATGTATGTAAGGTGGTATGATGGAAGCCTGGGTGGTGATCTTCTCTTCCGAGCTAGGGCACAGTGTATGGATATGAATGCAAGGAACTACAGATGGTCAGAGTCCCGCAGCAAAGTGTGCCAGATGTGTGATATGGGAGAGGATGAGACGGTAGAGCATGTAGTACTAGAATGCGAGAAGTATGACCGTGACAGAATGGAAATGATGCGTGTGATTCTGGCAGAAATGGGACGTGAAATGAATGAGGTGACTGAAAGAACTGGAAGGGAATGGATGGCGTTGTTGCTAGGACTGTGTGAGGAGACGAGTGAACGGATGATTGACGCAGTGAAAGAGTTCCTGGAGAAAATGTGGTATGCGAGATTGAGAGATTAGGGCATGTACTTAGAGTATGCATCTTTGATTTATTTAGTTTCTTTTTTTCTGTGTACTGTGTACTAAGGAGGGCAAGAGGGGATTTGATTGAGGTTTTCAAATGGGTAAAAGGAATTAATAAGGGAAACATTGATCAGGTTTTAGAATTTAGTAGTCAGGATAGGACACGTGGAAATGGGTACAAGCTAGAAAAACTTAGATTCAGGACAGACATAGGTAGATATTGGTTCACTAACAGAGTGGTGAACGATTGGAATAGGCTGGGTAGACACGTAGTAAGTGGTGAGTCAATAGATAGCTTTAAAAGACGGTTGGATCAGAGTATGGATAGGGATGACAGGTGGGATGGCTAAATATTGGATTATTCCAAGGGTGGGGGGCAAGGAGCTGCCTCGTGTAGGTCATTAACTGGCCTATTGCAGTCTCCTCGTTTCTTATGTTCTTATGTTCTAACTAAAAATACGTATTCCCACCCGCTACACATTCACAGGTGTGTTGGCGTGGGTGTAAGGAGACCGCAATACTTTTTCCACTTTTCCGCCCGTAGACGCAAGATTAAGATCAATGGTAAACAAAGCGACCCGACGTGCCAACAACAGGTGATACAGGGTCTAATAGACCGTCACAGCCCTAAACACCAGCAACAACAACAGGTGATACATAAGTGTTTGGGATGCGATTTACACTCTTCCTGGCTCACTGTGACCTTATTTATATCTAACATCGGTTTACACTTAACATTTTAATCCTTTTAAGTATCCAGATAGGCCAATAATAGTGTGTGTGTTTGTGTGTGTGTCCCGAGGTTTAGAGGGAGAAGAGGAGGCGGTGTGTGGAGCGTCTAAGTTGTTCACTCACTTCAAGTACAAGTGTATGGTTATCCACCTCTAATGGTGCTACAACAATTACAACAAACCCATCTACTGCCATGGATTTTGAGAGTCCAGATGTAGAGAAGGAGTTCCCAGGCCTGTATGCATCAGTGTGTTCTCGCCGCAGTGACAGTGACCGTAAGTATGCAGTCATTTATATTACTTCTCTATATCTTTTTAGCAATAATTTTCAATAATATGGGGATAAGGTTAGCCTACTAATTTTAAGGCACGGACTATTTATTTGTGGGCAGTTTCCGGAAGTTGATATATATTGCATGGTATTCTGCAACCTTAATTCTATCTGACATGTAAGAATTAAGGTATCCGGTGATTTCGCCCACATGCCATTTCGCCACACCATTGAGTCATTTCGCCACAGGTGAATTCGCCTGCACCATGGAGTCATTTCGCCACAGGTGAATTCACCCACACCATGGAGTCATTTCGCCACAGGTGAATTCACCCACACCATGGAGTCATTTCGCCACAGGTGAATTCACCCACACCATGGAGTCATTTCGCCACAGGTGAATTCACCCACACCATGGAGTCATTTGGCCACAGGTGAATTCACCCACACCATGGAGTCATTTTGCCACAGGTGAATTCACCCACACCATGGAGTCATTTCGCCACAGGTGAATTCACCCACACCATGGAGTCATTTGGCCACAGGTGAATTCACCAACACCATGGAGTCATTTTGCCACAGGTGGATTCGCCCGCACCATGGAGTCATTTCGCCACAGGTGCCTTTCAATTGGGAGTTCGTGGTTAACCTTTCGGTATTTCTGGATAACTACTGCTCGGACGATATCAACATAAATAAGAAGTGGTACATACTATACATAGTGTACTCAACACATCTGTTAAGGTTTCAGTCGGTGCTCACCATTATTTACCTGTTAAAGCATCTTTCAAGTTATGTTAGGTTAATTATGTTAGGTTAGGTTATGGTTATATTAGGTTATGTTAGGTTGTGTTATGTACGGTTTGGTTCACTTACATGTCAGATAGAATTAAGGTTGCAGAATATTATGCAATATATATCAACTTCCAGAAACTTGTTCAAGCATACGAAAAAACTAGGTAAAAAATTAGTAGGCTAACCTTATCTCCATATTATCGGTATTTTTTTTTTACCTTGCTCTAACATTAATAATATGTTTCATTATATTATCATTGTTTAGAAAGTGTTATAGTGTCCATGTTGTGATTGTGATCTTGATATAATTAATTAATTTTGTTTATCAACTTATTTAATGACTTGCCTTTCATCCTTGCTCTCACCATTATCTATATTAATTAATTGACCTAATGCTTGTTTTCATTATAATTATTTCAATCTTCCCTACCGCATGTGGCTGGTGCATGTTGTTGTTGTTGTTGTTGTTGTTGTTAGTGTGTGTGTCTGTGTGTTTGTGTGTGTGCCTGTGTGCCTGTGTGTGTCTGTGTCTGTGCGTGTTTGTGTGTGTAATTCAGCTGCCTTCCTATCTTTCTCTTTGATATATACGTACATTTAATTGTATTTTATATTGCCTTTTTAATTGTATTTTCTTTATTTATTTACTATTTTTTGTAAAGTTACTTCTATATACTTTTAAAGTGTTTGTATTTTTATCCGTTCGATTATTTAACAGCAGACAAAAAAAAAATCGTATTACCATCAAATATAACTAAACAAATATTAGTTTCATAATGTATACCTTTTTTAAAACTTTTTTTTTCCCTCGACCAAGTGGTGATTTTGACACTTAGGTTAGTGTGAATAAGTGTGAAAGTTGTATTGTATGTGTAATTTTTCTTTCACACTGTGTTCTGCTACCTTTAGTGTGGTGTTGAGTATGTAATTTTTCTTTCACACTGTGTTCTGCTACCTTTAGTGTGGTGTTGAGTATGTAATCTTTCTTTCACACTGTGTTCTGCTACCTTTAGTGTGGTGTTGAGTATGTAATCTTTCTTTCACACTGTGTTCTGCTACCTTTAGTGTGGTGTTGAGTATGTAATCTTTCTTTCACACTGTGTTCTGCTACCTTTAGTGTGGTGTTGAGTATGTAATCTTTCTTTCACACTGTGTCTATCTTGCTCCCTAACAGTTTAAACATCAAGTGAGTAGCTGAAGGTGATGAATGTTTGCTCATCTAATTTGCATGACGCTCACTCATAATATAGAACAGGTAAAGTAGATTATTTAACTGTTGCCTTGGCTTGTAAGTCTTGTAGTAAAAGTAGTGGCAATAGTAGTAGTAGTAGTAGTAGTGACTTTGCAGGATAAATCATTAATCTCTGCCATGCATATCTATCTCTCTCTCTCTCTCTCTCTCTCTCTCTCTCTCTCTCTCTCTCTCTCTCTCTCTCTCTCTCTCTCTCTCTCTCTCTCTCTCTCTCCTCTCTCTCTTTATATATGTAAAGTTGAATTTGATAATACTAGATATGGAGACAGTCAGTACATTAGAAGCATATGGCTCTTATTATATATACTACAATTAGACACACACACACACATACACATACACACACACACACACACACACACACACACACACACACACACACACACACACACACACACCTTGAACACCATGTAAACTTAATCAAAACCTATAATATTTAATCCTCGCTTATGTATATTTTCAGTTCATGACTGCTATATAAATAAACCGTTTATTATTATTATTATTAGTAGTAGTAGTAGTAGTAGTAGTAGTAGTAGTATCATTATTATTTTTTTTATTATTATTGTTATTTATTTATTTTTTTATTATTATTATGTTTATTATTATTATTGTTATTATTATTATTATTATTATTATAATTATTACTGTTATTATTATTATTTTATTTATTATTATTATTATTATTATTATTATTATCATTATTATTATTATTATTATTATTATTATTATTATTATTATTGTTATTATTGCTACACACACACACACACACACACTCACACACACGCTACAACTATAACTACAACTACACTACAACCATCTTAATACCACCACCACCACCACCTTCAGATGGAGATAGCAGCCACGAGAGAGGTGGAAAAAAGGAATTATTAAGAAGCAAGAAGAAAGATAAGAATAAGGACAAGGGTTATGCAGCGTTAGGCGAAGACAGTTCATTGGACGAGATGGATCCTATAGACGCCAGAAGTCCGCTCAAACCCAAGAAACAAAAGTCGTTCAAATTCCTTCACAAGAGAGAGAAGGAAGAGAAGGAGGAGAAAAAGAAAGAGAAGGAAGAGAGAAAGATTGACAAAAGGAAAGAAAAGGAGAAGGAGAAAGAGGAAAGGAGGAGAGAAAAAGAAGAAAAGAAGAAATTTAAGAAAGAGAAGAAAAAAAAACATGATGAGGCAGATGAAGGTAATTATTGTTATTATTATTATTATTATTATTATTATTATTTTTAAAGAAAAGAAGAAATTTAAGAAAAAGAAGAAAAAGCCTGATGAGGCAGATGAAGGTAATTATTGTTATTATTATTATTATTATTTATTATTATTATTATTATTATTATTATTATTTTAGTGACTTGATGTGCAGTGTTTGGGGAAAGATTATTATTCCCTTCTTCTATGGGGTCTAAGTGGCAATAGTGTATATGTAATAATAATAATTTACATTAATGAGGGTTTGCAGTGCCTTTGCAGAGGGTGCCAAGTAAGTGCCAACACCATCCTATCATCAGCATATGAGATGAGGTTTACACAGGCGGCACCTGCCATGTGACACCCAATGTTAGTACTCTGAAGCTAGTGGTTGAGGTGGTCTGTGTACACATTATATAGCACAGGTTGCCTATCAATAATCCGGCAATCAATATTCCAGTTCCATCAATTTTCCGGCATGTATTTCAGAGCGCAGTTTCAAATTTCCTGTGTTTGTGTATCACTGTTTTCAGGAGGCGGTGTTTGGTCATGCCGGATTATTGATAGTCAACCTGTACTGGGATATCAAACCCCCTTGTCTTATTCTATTACTAACTCTAAACTCAGATGGCAGACTAGGGCTCCACCTCACAATACACAATTAGGATCATTACCAGTATTCAAGTATTCTGACTAGGTAATTTTGTACACCTCGCGCTAATTATTTGTCAAACAATTTACTATGACATACACAATCAAATGCCTTAGAGCCTAGGTTCCCAAACTTGTTCATCTTGTTACTCAATTTAACATGCCACATTAGGTGTGCTAACCCTTTCACAAAATGTTGTCAATATTGATGTATATGGCTATGTTAAAACACTAGATATATTTTACCCTCCATTACCCACTGTTACTGTCTCCAGATAAGGTGCCAGTGTGTGTTTGGGGTGCCAGTGTGTGTTTAGGGTGCCAGTGTGTTGATGTTCACCACTGTTACTACCCCCAGATGAAGTGCCAGTCTTTGGGGTGCCGCTGGGAGAGGCAGTACAACGGTGTCCAGCCCACGACGGAGTGATGTTACCGGCCATTGTGAGGGAGTGTATTGATCAAATTGAGGAGCGGGGTGAGTATGGGAGTGTGTAAGTGTGTGTGTGTGTGTGTGTGTGTGTGTGTGTGTGTGTGTGTGTGTGTGTGTGTGTGAGGGAGTGAGTGTGTGAGTGTGTGTGTGAGTGAGTGTATGAGTGGTACACAAAAATCATAACAAAAGCCATACAAAAGTTGATGCTTTATATATATTATTTATACATTTATATTCCATTATTATGAGTGTGTTGTGTGTGTTGCAGGTCTACACTGTGAGGGAATCTATCGTCTGAGTGGTGTGAAGAGTAAAGTGCAGCACCTCAGGAATCTGTACAACACAGGACAACTAGTGAAGCTACAAGACCAAGAACCTCACGTCATCGCTTCACTCCTCAAGCAGTTCCTCAGGTGGAGTGGGAGTGGGAGTGGAGGGGGAGGGAGAGTGGAGTGGAGGGAGAGTGTATGTTTTATTATGAGTGCATGTTTATATATACAATGCTCCCTCCAATTTTGTGATATTCCAATTTTGCGACCGAGACCATTCTCCATTTCCGCAAGCCCAGGTACAGTAAAATGGTCATTTGAATTAATTTTCTTATGGATAATGATAATGTTTATGTTTTTCTGTATTTTTCTTTATTACAGGATGTATAATTACATGTATTTGTGTACAAACAAGGGGGAAAAATTACTATAATCACTATAAGGTTAATGATTCCAATTTTGCCAATTCAAATTTTGCGGCCTGCAACATTGACCAATTTCATACAAAATTGGAGGCAGCAGTATACTTTAGTGTCCTTTTAGTTCCCTTGTAATTGCATTGTTAACAGGTTCCTCTTCCTCCTCCTCAGGGAACTACCGGAGCCGGTCCTTACAGTGGACATGATGCCCCACTTTGAGGATGTTGCAATGATACCCAACCCAGGGGAACGCGCCGAGGCAATGAGGCAACTTATTGACCGTCTGCCCACCGCCAACAGACTGCTGCTGCAGTATATGTTTAAACACATGGGACACATCATTGCTAGGGTGTGTGTGTGTAGGTGTGTGTGTGTGTGTGTGTGTGTGTGTGTGTGTGTGTGTGTGTGTGTGTGTGTGTGAGAATACCTTGTAAGTCTCCCGAGTTTGCAATGTATATATCTATTATCATATCACCTTAATGCAACACTACCTCATGCTAACAAGTTATAGTGGTAACAGTTATAGTGGTAGTTATAGTAGGTGACTCTAACTTCCACCCACAGGAGCAAGACACCAAAATGACTTATCAAAACGTGAGCATAGTGTTGTCACCCACCATGCAAATATCCCATCGAGTGCTCAATGTCCTCTTTCTAAACCACGCCCATCTCTTTGGGGGGGTGCTGATCAAAAGGTGAGTGGTGGTGGTGGTATTATCAATAACACCGTTGTTATTACCTTTACAAACAATTCAATTACAAACAATTAAAAGTAAACTAACTCCTTACAAGAAAAAGTAGATTTAAAAAAAAAAACTTTAATTTCTAGATGAGTTTTTTTTTTTCTCTCTCTCTCTCTCTCTCTCTCTCTCTCTCTCTCTCTCTCTCTCTCTCTCTCTCTCTCTCTCTCTCTCTCTCTCTCTCTCTCTCCCTCTCCCTCTCCCATAAGCAAAATTCCAAAACTGTTGCCTAGTTTAGCATGAGTATTGTAAATGAATGAAGTAAAATAGACACACACACACACACACACACACACACACACACACACAGGAATACACTAATCCCTTTCAAAGCACCGAGGACCGACTGCTTTAAGAAGAATGCGATCCCCTCCATTGTATGCTCATTAAACTCTATGTAAACTTAATCAGTTATATCCTAGCATATAGACTCCTCACTTATGTATTGTTGTATTGTATGTATATGTGACAGGTATCAGCCTTACCCTTCCCTTCCCTCAGGTACGTGGCCCCAATAGGGAGTAGCAGTGGAGAGCGGACCCTGGACCAGCTTCGGACAGTGGTGGAGATAGAAGCAGAAATGATGAAGCAGGAATCCCTTCTCGGCCACTTACACGCCCAGGTAGCAGCCGGTAATGTGTCCAGACGGAAGGAAGAGAGTTTATGGGAAGCTCAACGCATTGTTACTCTACTCAAGGTGGGAACATGACACAACCTTTATTATTATTATCATTATTTTGATTATTATTATTGTCATTATCATTATTATTAGGTAGGTTATGTGTCCGTAAGGAAGGAAAAGAGTCTGTGAGAGGCTCAGCAAACTAACTATTGATAATATGGAGATAACATTAGTGTCTTCTCCCAAGGTTAATACTTACATGTCAGATATATGGTTGCAGACATTACAAGGATTTAGTTAGTTAATGCAAAAATGAGCAAGCGCCAGACATTACAAGGAGCTGAGACACACAATGAGGGGGAGGGTTAGTTGAAGGTAGTGTTGCCAGCGCTGCTGAAATTTCTGAAGATTAATTGTAAAAATTTTACCTATTGTCTGAATTTAAGAATAAATTTTTTTTTTTTTAATCTAATGGTGTATGATATTCTTCAGATTTTTACAAATTATTATCGAAAATTTCCAATTCACCTCCTCAACCACTATCTCCACCTTCACCTGTAGTCAATATAATAATAATAATAATAATAATGATAATAATAATAATAATAATGATAATAATGATAATAATAATAATAATAATAATAAATAATGATAATAATAACAATAATAATAATAATAATAATGATAATAATAATAATAACAACAATAATAATAATAACGTCCTTCCCCCTCAGAGGAAGCTGCGTTCTGCCCACCGGAGGGAGGATGAGGATCAGCTGCGAAGGGGAAGTGGAGTGGATAGGAAGGCGGATATAGTGGACAAGGAATCCACTTCAGAGGATTCACAGCGAGAACAAGAGTGCGAGGAGGACAATGCATTCTCCTCCTCCTTCTCAGCCAGTAGCAAGGTGGAGGGGAGGGAGAGGAAGGGCATGAGGGAACACCCAACACACTCAACACATTCAACACACTCAACACATCACGACAACACCACTCTATTCAATAACAATAATAATAATAATAATAATAATGTGACAGTGATGCGTCTGGAGGAGGAGGAGGAGAACACTGATGAGGAGGGTGTGGGTGTGGGATCCCATAGCCTTAGTGTGGGTGCCAAGCCGTCCGCTGAACCCACAGAGAATAGCGAACCTCCGGAGGAGATGAAACAACACAAAGAGAAGGAGGAGGAGGAAGAGGAGGAGGAGGAGGAGGAGGAGGAGGAGGAGGAGAAAGAACAGGAGGAGGAGGAAGTGGTGGTGGTGGTGGTGGTAGAAGAATCCGAGAATACAAGTGAAGAAATAGTGCCACAAGACAGTGCCAATGTGGAGGAACCAGCTTCACATGTGACAGTGATCCAGGTGGTGCCAGCAGTGCCTTCAGGAGGGCCATTTGTGACCTCAGTCGATCCAAGGGAAGGTCAGAGGTCATCGCTATCCCCAAAGAGTGACCTGACCTCCTATGAATCTTGTTCCCAGCGACCCGAGATGAAAAAACCCACTAAAGTGCCGTTCTGGGAGACCTGCAGCACAGATGACTTTGGAAATAAGGGTGAGTGAACTGTGATACCTAGACGGGTATAATTATAACATTAGAAGGCATGTATGCGTGGAAGAACTAGATGGAGTTGAAACCACTTTATATCAGTATGTCTATTAATGAATTCTCTCCCAGCAGATAGTGAACACCTCGCCCTGCTGACCAAGGAGGCACTGTTAGCAGCAGAACACGAGGAACTACTCTCAATGAACCATGATTTAATGCGGAAGCTGCAAGCCGAACATGCAGAGATTACAAGACTCAGAGATGAGATACAGGAGATGCAGACACTCTATGGATACAGGTAATGAGAGAGAGAGAGAGAGAGAGAGAGAGAGAGAGAGAGAGAGAGAGAGAGAGAGAGAGAGAGAGAGAGAGAGAGAAAGAGACTTATCCAGATTAATGTCTTTCTTCCAGAACTTACTCGTACGACAGTAGTGAAAGTGAAGGCAGTGAGAGTGAGGGTGAAAGTGACACTGAGGAAGACATGATCAACTGGCTTCATCTTGTCACTAAAGCCAACAGGAGACTGAAGGTAAGGACACACACACACACACACACATACACACACACAAAATGTCATCATTAATGGTGTATTTTATCTTTTAAATTTAAAGCTATTAACTGGACCATACTAAACATTTTATTTTACTGTGAAATTATATTTTTTTATGATAATAATTAATACAGATGATTGATAGATGATGTTAATTAATTACACAAC
The DNA here is from genome assembly GCA_029783475.1 of Metacarcinus magister. Lineage (NCBI taxonomy): Eukaryota > Metazoa > Arthropoda > Malacostraca > Decapoda > Cancridae > Metacarcinus > Metacarcinus magister. Next base: position 7,511,981 of record JAPQNM010000026.1, read on the forward strand.
CTTTTACTGTGAAATTAAACTTTTTATGATAACAATAATAATAATAATAGTAATAGCAGGATTTTTTTTTTAATATATATTTTTGTCCCTTAGCCAAAAAAAAAGAAAAAAGATTGATAGATAATATTAACACAACCTCTTAACTGTGAAATTAAACTTTTTATAATAATAATAATAATAATAGCGGGATTTTTTTTATTGTACATATTATTGTTGACCCTTAGCATATTGGATGATTGACGGATGATATTAACCTAACCTTTTACTATGTCACCCATTCACCTGTTCACCCGTAGGAGGAGAACCTTGGCCTCACCCACCGCATCCAGGAAGAACGCGAGGCAGTGGTTGACATGCGGGTGAAATTACAACAGAGTCAATGGAAAGTGTTCTGTGATGAGACGACTGTAAGTGGCGTGTGCTAACCTAACACACACACACACACACACACACACACACACACACACACTTGAGGGTTGTTATGTGTTATGTGAATTGGTTATTATATATTATTTTTTTTATTATTATTGTTTGTCTGTTTACATTAATATACATTGTTTGAAGGTTGACTGGATTTTTTTCTTCTTCTTCTTCTTCTCCTTCTTCTTCTTCTTCTTCTTCTTCTTCTTCTTTTTTTTCTTTTTTTTTAACATTAATTTAAATTGTCTCAAAATTAATTGGTATTCCATTCCTTCTGGTCTCATTTTTTGTTTCCTTCTTCTCTATTTTATAATGAAAAAAGTGTAATATAATATATGCATGTATGGAAAAAAATGTGACCCTGGTTAAAAGCTACAGTAGTGTTAACTAGTACTAATGCCGTCCAAGACACTTTTATTTTTGTATTTTATTTTTTATTTTTGTATTTATTTATTATATATATATATATATATATATATAATATATATATATATATATATATATATATATATATTTTTTTTTAGTTAATTAATTTTATTTATTTATTTATTTTTTTCCTCCACCTCCCTCCACCTCCCTCCCACCAGTCACACCTCTACTTCAGGCTGACCTCACCTCACACACACACACACACACACACACACACACACACACACACACACACACACACACACTGAATTGGTGATGGGAATACCATGTTAGTATTTTGGCGGCCACATAAACTACGCTAAATAATTATTATAATAATGATTAATATAATTATAATAATACTAATGATGATGACAGCATTATTATTATTATTATTATTATTATCATTATTATCAATTATTATCATTGTTATTATTATTATTGTTGTTATTATAGTTTTACTTTGCCAGGAAGTAAGAAAACCAATTACACTTGAAATAAAGTGAAACAAATTGAAACAAGGAAATGTATTTATAATTATACAAGGGTGTGTCAACTTAGGTTACCGTCAAGGGTGTGTCAACTTAGGTTACCGTCAAGGGTGTGTCAACTTAGGTTACCGTCAAGGGTGTGTCAACTTAGGAGGTTACTGTCAATTTATTTCAACCTGTTCTCATGCACCAAGACAGTGTGAAAAATAAGACTGCAGAATACAATGGTAGTGTATCTGAGCCATTTATAATGTCAATAATGGCTTGCTGGATACATTAAAACATTGCCTCAATATTTATATATATATATATATATATACATACAGTGTATTTCTTGTATTTTATCACATACTAGCGACATAATTTTAGTGTATATCAAAACATATATTGCCTATTATAATGGGATTATATGGAAAAAAAATACCTTTCCATGCCAACTTTTATTTATAATATATATTTTTTTAGAAACACGAGACATTGATGAGTTTGGGGAAACCTGTTTGACTTTGATATCTAGTATGACATTTGAGATGCTTAAAATGTATATTAGTGCTGACTGTAGACACATGAACACACACACACACACACACACACACACACACACACACACACACACACACACACACACACACACACTAATGCATTGTACATCTTACACTTTTGTATATAAGTTTTGTTCTAAGAGCTGTTGTTGATATATTATTCATGTAAGTTTGCATGAAACAAAATCAAATCAAACTCATAACTGACTCCATATCAAAATGATTATGATATAGTTGACACATGCAATGTTCTATCTATCTATCTGTCTGTCTGTCTGTCTGTCTGTGACTCAACACTCCCTCCTTTGGGCAGAAAAGTCTCTACCTCTCTCTCTACATACACTCCCTGTCTGCCTCCCTCCCTGCCTTCCTGCCTCCCTGTGCCCTACCTAGTCCATGTCCAAGTCAGATCCATACAAGTCAATGTTGGCACAAGAATACTGTTCCTTAAACCTCTCTTCACCTCCACCTCCTATCACACCTCTCTTCATCTCCACCTCCTATTACACACCTGCCTCTCATAACCCTTGCTAATAATCCTATCACACCTGCCTATTTTACTCTCTCTTACTTCTCCTTTCATCTCTCCAGGTTGACATATACTTAAACTCTTTCTTTCATTTCCTACATTCTCTCGTCCTAATACTTATCTTCATATATACACGGTAGCAAATTGATCCACCTAGCATTGTTATTAAATCAAAATACCATGCCACCCTCATGTCAGACACACACACACACACACACACACACACACACACACACACACACACACACACACTGAATCTATCATTAATATTGGTTAACTTAACAACCAAACTTACCTCCATTGTTATAAAAAGATTCACAAAAACTAATGAAAACAAACAGAAAGTATTTGTTCATGATTGTTGCATTGTTAAACATATTTTCTTCGTAACTGTTGATATTAATAATAATGTTTTCCCCTAAACTTCACTTACCTCTCTATTGAATTTGCTTCAGCCTATAGTGTATTTAAACTTGGCTCAATTCTCTCCATATAATTGTCAACTGTTACACATATTCCATCAGTCTTCTATTGTAAATGTGCTGTCATTATAATTTTATTTTATCATATTACTTTGTTAGCTTCAAATTCTGTTAACTTTTAGAAATGATTTTATTGCACATTTTTCTTGCTTTATTTATTTATTTATTTTTTTACCAGCTGAAACGCTTTTTTTTTTTATATGCAATGAAAATATATGATGAAGTTATATCAGCATGCATAGTTTTAAGTGACATTTTTATATTATCATCATGTATGTGTGAGTGTGTGTGGATTGAAGGAATGCAACTTTGATGAATGAATAACATTTTCACCTTACCATAACTTTATTTTTGTTTATTTATTTTTTTTATTTATATTAGAGTACATGAACTGAGTTGTTACATTCTATTTTACATAGATATACAGTAACATATACAGGCTTGTATGTGCAGTTGTGATGTTTAATGCAACACACACACACACACACACGGTCCGCTAGCGTAGTGGTTAGCGCACTCGGCTCACAACCGAGGAGGCCAGGGTTCGATCCCCTGGGCGGACGGAGATCATTTGGGTGTGTCTCCTTTCACGTGTAGCCCTTGTTCACCTAGCAGTGAGTAGGTACGGGATGTAAATCGAGGAGTTGTGACCTTGTTGTCCCGGTGTGTTGTGTGTGAGTGGTCTCAGTCCAACCCAAAGATTGGTCAGTATGAGCTCTGAGCTCCTTCTATAGGGGGACGGCCGGCTGTCTCGAGAGAGACCAGCAGCAGACTGTACAGTGAATTACACACACACACACACACACACACACACACACACACACACACACACACACACACACACACATACATACATATAGATACAGAGACGGGACCATATGAGTGTAGCTCAAGCCCTGTATACTTCAACTTGGTAAATACACACACACACACACACACACACACACACACACACACACACACACACACACACAAGTCCACTTATAAGTAACATCTACTTTGAACCCCAACTGATACAAGTTTAATATTTATCAAACTTATGTTAGTGTTTTGTTTTTATTTTGTCCTAGTATGGTTCCTGAAGTCGAGGTGCTAAACTTAATATAACAATCACCTTCTAAATGGAATGTTCCACCATGAACTATTTTTATATAAGCCTCACAAGGTAGAAATATAGATTTTGGGATGAAATGATCTATTAATGATGGTATTATATTAATTAATGGTATTTAAAGGCACAGGTTTGCATGGTCACCCAACAAGGATAACAGCAGTTGTTAATGCATCAATTATTATATATACATAAGTAGTTTGATCATATAATTGAGTTTCTTTTGTTATATTTGCAAAAGGTTAATTGATGCTTTCGTGATTTGGTGAGACATACACGATTCTATTAATTAACTTCATACAGTCTATTGATAAGTTTTAAATGATGTGAGTTTGTGATTATTTCCCTAATGACCAAGGCAATCACTGTTCCACATAATGATAATGATGATGATGTCATCATCTTGGCCTGTCCTCCGCCTTCAAGCCTCTCACTCGGATGGATGAATGGATGGCAAGGAAAGTGTTCACGCTAACTTGTCATATTAACTTGAACACAATAAATACACAATGTGATGTGCCATTGGTGAATACATTATGGCCAGCACTTTTCTTTTACATAGGGGAAAAACAAAAACTAAAACCCTAACTTTATTGTTGGAACTTAGCCTCTGAAAATGAACTTGAATGTGTTGAAAGTTAAATCCCCTTAACAGTATCCGGTGCTACAGGGAGTGAAGTGGTGGATGTGTGTCGTCCTAGGTTTTGTGCCTTCAATAACTTGTTGATTTGTGGAAAAAGTCTGATCTGTTGCTTCAGGATAATAGTGAATAAAAACAAAGTTTACATTCGCATGTCTTTTATTTCCCTTAATGGGCCCACCAATTAATGCATCTTATAACCTTATTTACAGAACATAATACCTTGTACTCTAATAATAATCCCTTGCATAAGGACGAGGAGTATGGTGACCAATTAATGCACCTTATAGCCTTACATACAGAACAATTAATGCACCTTATAACCTTACATACAGAACAATTAATGCACCTTATAACCTTATATACAGAACAATTAATGCACCTTATAACCTTACATACAGAACAATTAATGCACCTTATAACCTTACATACAGAACAATTAATGCACCTTATAACCTTACATACAGAACAATTAATGCACCTTATAACCTTACATACAGAACAATTAATGCACCTTATAACCTTACATACAGAACAATTAATGCACCTTATAACCTTATATACGGTTTCTTTCTTTATATATACCTGAAAAAAACAACGACAATAACAAAAACAATGAGAAAAAAACAACAACCGCAATTAAACAAATATAAACCTTAGAATACTATTTTATTATATAAGATAAACAAAATAATATGATAAATGAAATGATAATAAATAATATACAAAAATAATTAAGCTCTATATTATAAAGAGCCAGCCAGTCAGTAACAACAAGGGTGTCATGGCGGACAGGAGGAGACGGAGGAAGTTGGATGGCGATGAAGACTCTGATGGCGGGTCAGAGGCGTCACAGGAAGGACAGAATGGTGTCCGCAAAGCCACAGTGGTAAGTATTAAATACACGTCAAAGGGGAAGGGTGGAATAGATGAGGAAGGGGTTAAAATAGTGGATCAGTTAGGAAGGCGGGTGTGGCGGTAATGTTCCAATGTTTTTTTTTTATTGGTGTTATTTAAAGTGGCACTGTGATGGTGGCACTGTGGCACTCTACATATTATTCTATTATATGTTATTTGTGTTGGTTACGCCTTTTGATAACATACTTGTTTCTGCGTCACACACAAACAAACACGTGAATGTTTATCAACAAAACACACACACACACACACACACACACACACACACACATACTAGCTATAACAACACTATGCAACACACACTAGAAACTATTACACACAAGCACAAGTAACATGTTAGTGTGAAATGTTTAGTGTGCCGCCAGACCGAGAGAGAGAGAGAGAGAGAGCTAATCGTCTGTTTGTTTGTTCTGAGTTCTCGCGTGTTTCATTCCCTTCCCTTCCCTTCAGGCGCGGTCACACGAGCGTTTTTTTCGGCAATTATCAAGCCGATTTTATTTTGTAGGCGGTGGCGATGGTGGGGTGGTCACACGGTGCTGGCTTGGTGCTCGCCGATATTTCGGTGAGCAGCATCATTCGGTATTCTTACCTGGTTGGCTCCCCTCGGACAAAACTAGACCAGCTAGCATACACATACTACACAATAAAGGGGGGCCCAGAACCACAGGTACGCCAGTTCAACAGATTATTATGAATATCTAATATACAATAAGACAAATAGAACTGGAAGTTATGTACCTTTAGTGGTGTTTATAACCATAACAATGTATACAGGTATCCTACTCAACATAATGCCCATGGCATTATGCAACAGCCTTTTAAAAGAAGATAGACTGGCAGCTGCAACAGTGTCAGCTGGCAAGGAATTCCAATTTGAGATACATCTTACATTAAAGAATCTCTTTTTACAATCCAAACGGCTATGAGGAAGATATATCTTAAAGGAATGACCCCTTATATAAATATGAAGTGGTACATAAGAGACATCCTTCCCTACCACCGTGACAGTCACCCGTATTTAACACCATAATAATAATGGTGTTTAAAGTGTTATGTTCAGCTTTACGTGGCAGGGGTTTGCCAGGACCGGTGAGTGTGACCCTGTAGTACCTGTAGGGAAGGGTGGCAGGGGTTAGCAGGTCCCAGGAAAGGTGTAAACAGGCTTCAACAGGTACTGCTAGGTGGCGGCCGTGTTGACTGCTGGGTCACATATATATAAAACCAAAATTGAGATTTTTATTATACACAGGAAGGCAATTATATATACTTTAAAAAATCGTTTGAAGTACCTATCTGTTTCCTGCATAAACATTTATTATATTTGATTCGTATTTATTTCATGAAAAAATATTTATTTCTAAGGTCAATCATAAAATCGAATAATAGAATAAAGCAATAATAATGAAATTAAACCAATATAAACCATAGAATAGAATATATAAAAATTATTCAAACCGAAAGTAAACCCTAAATAAACCATAACACAAAGAAAAACGGGAAAAAAACTATGACAAAATGAGAAAAAAAACACTGTAATTATTTGTTTACATCCAAGAGTTAATTATAGCATGTACAGTAAAATAAGTGTTAGGACATGGTGACCTATAAGGATACAGATGAAGGTGAGTGTGTTGTGTTGTGAGTGTGTTATGATGGGCTGAAGGGCTGACAGGCTGGCGAATCGACTAAAATACCGGTATACCGAAAGGCTTCTAATGCCTGTAATACCGCCTCAAAAATACCAGTATGTCGGTATACTGGATAGGTGCATATCCCTAGACACACACACACACTCAGCTGACGCCAGGCAATGTAATCTGATTATGTTTCCGATGAATAATTATAATACTTAGGGCACCAGTGGTGTTGCATATCACGTATATATATATATATATATATATATATATATATATATATATATATATATATATATATATATATATGGAGTTTGGTGTTGTGTGTGTGTGTGTGTGTGTGTTAACAAGTGTAGCATTATGAGCGTAGGTAAAGGTAATAGGCCTGTAGACTACACATTAAATGACACTACCTTAGAAAGGTCATATAGTGTGAGGGACTTGGGAGTTCAAATAAACAGTGAATTGCGCCCCAGGGAACAGTGTATTATAGCTAGAAATAGGGCCAACAAGATACTGGGATTTATTGGTAGGTGTGTGACAAATAGGAGTTCTGAGGTCATTCTGAGGTTGTATTTAGCGCTAGTTAGACCCCACCTAGATTATGCAGCTCAATTTTGGTCCCCTTACTATAGGAAGGATATAGGCTCCTTGGAGGCAGTCCAGAGAAGAATGATCAAGATGATTCAGGGGCTGAGATATTTACCCTACAAAGATAGGTTTAAACGTCTTAATCTCCACTCCCTAGAGAGAAGGAGGGCAAGAGGGAATATGATTGAGGTTTTCAAATGGGTAAAAAGAATTAATAAGGGAAACATTGATCATGTTTTAGAAATTAGTAGTCAGGATAGGACACGTGGAAATGAGTACAAGGTATAAAAACTTAGATTCAGGACAGACATAGGTAGATATTGGTTCACTAACAGAGTGGTGAACGATTGGAATAGGCTGGGTAGACACTTAGTAAGTGGTGAGTCAATAGGTAGCTTTAAAAGACGGTTGGATCAGAGTATGGATAGGGATGACAGGTGGGATGGATAAATATTGGATTATTCCAAAGGTGAGGGACAAGGAACTGCCTCGTGTAGATCATCAATTGGCCTCTTGCAGTCTCCTCATTTGTTATGTTCTTATATTATACATAATGTATAGTGTATTGGCCCTGATGCTTACATCAACACTACAACAAGGTACTCAACACATCTGTCAAGGTTTCAGGCGCTGCTCACCATTATACAATCAAAGCATGTACTAATGTTTGAAGAAGAAGAAAATAGACCAAGCATGGAGTAAATAATATATATTTTTTGAGAATAAAGCCAATATTCAGTGCAATAAAATAACTTCAACTGGCACCACCGCCACCGCTAGCAGTTCAGAGCTGGATGTACAGGCCTAGAAAGGCACCTTACACAAGATATACTGTAAGAAACTGTAAGAAATAAGCAAATATAGGTCATATATGCAGTGGCGTAGCCAAAGGGGAGCGGGGGGAAAGGGCTGTTTAAAATGCCCCCTGGGCCCCCAAGAGAGGGGGCCCCCAAATGCATCTCAAAAAATTAATATTAATTGCAATCAATTACTATACTGCCTAGGGCCCAGAACAATCTTGGCTTAAACTCTTTGGGGGTTTGTGTTTAATTTGATATGTATCTTTTGAGTACCAAAATAGGCTTTTTAATTCAGATAAAAAAACATTTATAGGCAATGGAAGAAGTCTCAAAGTGTAAAAATGCACCAAACTATGTCCATTCTCCCGAGACCCTCCAGCTACTTGGGTTTGCTTTGCTCGCCTTCCCTCCAAACACCTGCAAATTTAGACGGGGCCTCTTCAGGACGTAAGCCCCCCGGGCCCCCAAATGTCTAGCTACGCCCCTGGATATATAGCAATCCAGAAAAAAAACGGGTGAAATTCCTACCTTTGGGTAATGAAATATAATAAGCTTATATAACCAAACCGAACCTAACCTAACATAACCTAAACTAACCTTACGTAACCTAACCTTACGTAACCTAACCATTACCTAACGTAACCTAACATAGCTTGAAAGATGCTTTATTAGGTAAATAATGGTGATCACCGACTGAAACCTTTACAGATGTGTTGAGTACACTATGTATGTGTGTGTATATATATATATATATATATATATATATATATATATATATATATATATATTTTATTTTTTTTATTTATTTATTTATTTATTTATTTATTTATTTATTTATTTATTTTTTGGTAATGATAGAAAAGGTGCATTATTTATTTATATAGCAAGTGTACGGAACAAAACAATAAATATATACACACACACACACACACACACACACACACACACACACACACACACACACACACACACACACATACAGACACACACACAGACACACACACATACACACACACACACACACACACACACACACACACACACACACACACACACACACACACAACTCTTATTTTTTACTCTTTACCAATATATTCACTATAAAAACTGGTCTTGAGAACCAGGTCAAGGTGGGTGGGTCTCTCTCTCTCTCTCTCTCTCTCTCTCTCTCTCTCTCTCTCTCTCTCTCTCTCTCTCTCTCTCTCTCCCTCTCCCTCTCCCTCTCCCTCCCTCTCTCTCTCTCTCTCTCTCTCTCTCTCTCTCTCTCTCTCTCTCTCTCTCTCCCCCTCTCTCCCTCCCCCTCTCCCTCTCCCTCTCCCTCCCTCTCTCCCTCTACCAAGTATCATCATTATCATCATCAGCATTAGTGAAAGTGACAGCGTTGCCAGTTCGTTAGTACATGTTCCTGCAATCACCTTCCAATTTTCCACATTAATATAGCAAGCTTAGTGGTGATAGTGATGATGGTGATGGTGATAGTGTCCATTGATCACCATCCAGGCTTTGGTGTCAGCTTGTAGTGGTAGAGAAAGAGAGAAAGTTGGTGGAAGGGGGGAATGGCACCATGATGGCCCTGACGGCTGGTGGTGGTGGTGGTGGTGGTGGTGAGGTAGCAACAGCAGCAGCAGCAGTAGTATCAGTATCAGATCAGTGTGTGTGTGTGTGTAGTTGTGTTGTGTTGGTTCATCATGGTGGTGACGGCCGTGCCCCAACTTGTGCTGCAGTCACCACAGAACACTGAGCCTGGCGTGCTGTTGACTGAACCCAACCTGGTAATGCACACACACACACACACACACACACACACACACACACACACACACACACACACACACACTCACACACTCACACACTCACTCACTGGTAACTAGACTAGTGGATGAAAGGAACATTAAGACGACACATTATTTTTATCCGTAACACAAACAGAACCACCAATGTTACGTGGTTTCAACTGATGTATTGTTACGCCAAACAGTGCCGGCGTCACACACACATACACATGCAGATCTATACAACCTATACTGACCTGTGACCTGTTTAACCTGTGCAATACTCGTACCTGTCTGATCGAACAGGCTTGTGTCATTTTTATATTTTATTACATAATTGTTAGTCCTACAGGAAACATATATAGGATCTACATTCTGTGTGTGTGTGTTTTGTTAGGTTAGTGTGAACAGGAAAGGAGAAAGTTAAGAGAGACCAAGGTTGAGGCCAGGTATATATTAACCTTCAACTCTCTCTCTCTCTCTCTCTCTCTCTCTCTCTCTCTCTCTCTCTCTCTCTCTCTCTCTCTCTCTCTTTCACATCTGGTTTTTTTTTTTTTTGTGCATTTTACCTTCAATTAAACTAACTCTCTCTCTCTCTCTCTCTCTCTCTCTCTCTCTCTCTCTCTCTTTCTCTCTCTCATCTGATGCTTTTTTTTGTACATTTTACCTTCAATTAAGCTCTCTCTCTCTCTCTCTCTCTCTCTCTCTCTCTCTCTCTCTCATCTGATGCTTTTTTTTGTACATTTTACCTTCAATTAAACTCTCTCTCTCTCTCTCTCTCTCTCTCTCTCTCATCTGATGCTTTTTTTTGTACATTTTACCTTCAATTAAACTCTCTCTCTCTCTCTCTCTCTCTCTCTCTCTCTCTCTCTCTCTCTCTCTCTCTCTCTCTCTCTCTCTCTCTCTTTACCTTCAATTATATTAGTTCAAGGTTAAAGACAGCTGTGTGGCTTGAGTTTCTATGAAATTTCTCTCCCTCTCATTATTATTATTATTATTATTGTTGTCATTGTAATTATTATTATTATCATTATTAAGTATACCTGAACCCTAATTAATTACCTTGCCTTGTTAATGAGAATGCAAGGCAGGTTATAATTATAACGTGACTGATATTATATTTTTATTTATTTATTTATTTTATTTTTTATTATTTAATATACATTAAGAAATAATAATAATAATGCTAATAATTAATGTTTTGTTATTGTTTTCTCAGGGAAGTGATGGAGGAGATAGCGAGTATGAGAGTGCAGATGAGGAAGAACTGCTAGAAGAGGAGGAGGAAGAGGATGAAGAAGAGGAGGAAGAGATTATTTTAACAGCAGATGGAGTACCAGTTGGTGATAAGGTAAACACACACACACACACACACACACAGTTTATTTATTTTTTCTTCTTTTCCCCCGTTTAATTATTGAACTATGTATACCACCCAATATTATTGTATTTATTGTATTTTTATTTTTTTATGTATATAACTTATTGTAATGGACTGTTGCGCCCCTTTTTTTTATATTGTCATCTCCACTGTACCATTAATTTCCTTGTATTGTTTTCAGCCTTTTCCTTATTAAACCGATTATTATTATTATTATTATTATTATACAGCCGTTCCCTGTGTTTTATTTTCAGACCGAGCTGGACGATGATGAGGATCGCAAAAACCCTCAATACATCCCCAAGAAAGGAACATTTTATGAACACGATGACAGGACGGGTGCAGAGGAAGACACCAAGGAAGAGTGAGTGTGTGTTTGTATGTTTCGGGAGGAAAGGAGGGAGGGAGGAGTGTCTGTTGGCTTGTTTGGGTAGGAAGGAAGGAAGGAAGGAAGAATTATTTAATGAAATTAAATACAATATTACGTGTAGTATGTATGTATGTATGTACGTATATATATTCCCTACAGACCGAAGGAGGTTCCCGTCAAGAAGGAGGTGATTAAGAAGAAAGTGTGGAAGGAAGATGATAAGTGGAATCATGATCGCTTTAATGAATATGACCAAGCGCCCAAATCTCGAGAGGAGCTGATTGCTGTGTACGGCTACGACATACGCAACGAAGAGGGTCCACCCAGGGCACGCAGGCGCAGGAGATATGGGTGAGGCTATTACAAGGGTACTGGTGATATGGGTGAGGCTGCTGACAGGTAGGTAGGGGTGATGCAAGTGATGTAAGACTGTGGTGATGGTGTGAGGGATGTGAGACTGGTGTGTGTGTGTGAGTCCATACCTAACTCCGTCCCCTAACCTTACCTAACACTGTGGTGATGGTGTGAGGCATGTGAGACTGTAGTGTGTGTGAGTCCATGTCAACTAACCTAACCCTATCCCCCAGACGCGGCCCTAACAAGTACACGCGCAACTGGGAAGACCTGGATGCTTATGCCAAACCAGTCAGAGGAACAAGCAGTCCCGGCCTCAGAGGAAGAGGAGGTGGCTTGGGCTCAAGGACAGGAAGCCGCAGAACCCTAGACAGTGAAGAAGAGTTCCCGGCCTTGGGCTCAAACCGGCCCGGGCTCAAAGACTCCTCCGAAGATTTGGTGTCAGGGCCAGACTCACAGGAACAGTGGGCACCTGATGGAGCACACCCTGGTGAGGATGGATGGTGTTGGGTGGTGTTAGATGATGTATGTTTTTAGTATCATCTGTAGAGGGGGAAGGGAAGGGGAGTGTTAAGTGTACCTGAACTCTAATTACCTTGCCTTGCTAATGAGGATGTAAGACAGGTTGTAATTATTAGGTAATTGATGCTATAATTTTTAAATTTTTTATTCAATTCACTGATCACAACAATTATCGATAACACAAATGATGTATGTTAAAAATGATGTTATGTAATATATATTGATTGATGTTTCCTGTTACAGGCGATAGTGACCACTCCATCAAACATCAACACCACCAGTCACCACCACACTCACAGCCTTCCCTCAAGCAGCAGCAGCAGCAGCAGCACACACCACCACCACCACCCAGCCAGCAACAGCAGCAGCAGCAGCAGCACACACCACCAAGCCAGCACCACACACCACACTACC
>JAPQNM010000026.1:7527859-7562859 GCA_029783475.1 Metacarcinus magister
ACCCTTCCTGGGCAGCCCCCCGGCACCCCGCATGTTCCCACCCGTCACCCAAGCACCACACCTGTTTGGCCCACCTGTGGCACCACCCCCTGTGCCTGTACCTGGACCACCCGTTACAGGACCACCCCCGGTACCACCACTAGGAGCACCACCACCCGTGGCACCCACAGTGCCAGGCCCACCCGTCACCGGCCCACCTTTCCTGCCCCCGGAGAACATGATGAACTTTGGTGGTCACCCCGGCCCCCTCCCCGGTGCAGCGCCACACCCGCCACAGTTCCCACCCTTTCAAGGGTACACACCAGGCCCCGTGGTAAGTGTCAACCCATCACACTCAGGCATCAACCACTTGTACTGGCAGTGGTAGTCAGGCACACAGGCTAATGCAGGCTATATATATATATATATATATATATATAATATATATATATATATATATATATATATATATATATATATATAGATCTCACTCACAGATCACAGACCGACAGGATGTCCCCCACAGGATGTTTACACCACACTCAAGACTCCACACAGCCTCCACTATGGGAAAAACACACACACACTTACCTTCCTTTACTGTAGTAATGCACAATAATGCAGGCTATATCTCTCTCTCTCTCTCTCTCTCTCTCTCTCTCTCTCTCTCTCTCTCTCTCTCTCTCTCTCTCTCTCTCTCTCTCTCTCTCTCACAGATCACAGACCCACAGGATGTCCCCCACAGGATGTTTACACCACACTCAAGACTCCACACAGCCTTCACTATGGAAAAAACACACACACACACACACACACACACACTTACCTTCCTTTAGTGTGGTAATGCACGATAATGCAGGCTATGTATATATATATATATATATATATATATATATATATATATATATATATATATATATATATATATATATATATATATCTATCTCAGTCACAGATCACAGACCCACAGGATGTTTACACCACACTCAAGACTCCACACAGCCTTCACTATGGGAAAAAACACACACACACTTACCTTGCTTTAATGTGGTGTATTAAAGATGGTTCCTTCTCCTCAGAGGCTTCAGGGAATGTGTGTGTGTGTGTGTGTGTATAGTGTGAGGTGGTCCTGGTTGTGTTTGGTTGTTAGGAAGTCATCACATATAAATATATATATTGACACGTTCAAATGTTTTTCCTCAGGCCCAGCCGGGTGAGATTTACAGCAACGGAGTCACCTACTACAACACAGAGAGTCAACAGCAGTTGCCCCGCGTCAACCTGCCACTACAGAAGAGGCCCAAGGCAGCTATACCCATTGTGCCTCCACCTGAGAGGGAGCGGCTGCGGAGGGAGGCAGGCCAGGACAGGACTGAACTGGATCAAGGTGGCATGACAGAGTGTCAGGATATGTCACAGGATGACCCTGAAGGCTTCCCTGTAGAGGATGATCCTGAAGGCTTCCCTGTGATGGATGACCCTGAAGGCTTCCCTGTGAAGGATGACCCTGAAGGCTTCCCTGTGAAGGATGACCCTGAAGGCTTCCCTGTGGAGGATGAGGGCGAGTATGAACAGGATTCCTACAAGTGTTCACTTCAAGATGACGCCCAATACCAACAACACCAGGAAGAATCACAACACTCTCACCACCAACAACACGATGAAGAGTTGGAACACCAGGAAACATTGCAGCAACACCATGAAGAATTGCAACACTCAGACCAGCAGCAAGAATTACAACAGTCTGAGCAGCAACACCATGAAGAATTGCAACACTCAGACCAGCAGCAAGAATTACAACAGTCTGAGCAGCAACACCATGAAGAATTGCAACACTCAGACCAGCAGCAAGAATTACAACAGTCTGAGCAGCAACACCATGAAGAATTGCAACACTCAGACCAGCAGCAAGAATTACAACAGTCTGAGCAGCAACACCATGAAGAATTGCAACACTCAGACCAGCAGCAAGAATTACAACAGTTTGAGCAGCAACACCAGGATAAATTGGAACACCATCAAGAATCACAACACTCTCACCAACAACAACACTCAGATCAGCAACAAGAACAGCCAGAGCAGCAGCAAGAATTACACCCACCAGACCAACAACAATTGGAACAGCAACAGCAGCAACAATTACAACCACCACAGCAGCAACAGCAAGAATTGGAACAACCAAATGAACAGCAGCTGTTGAAGGTTGAGTTGAAACAAGAACACCAGCCTGAGAAGCAACAGGATGATATAAAAGAACAGGAGGAGTCTGAACAGCACAATCTGCAGCAGCAGCATAAGGAGAAAATAGAGGAACAGGAGGAAGAGGAAATAACTGAGTGTCCAAATACAGACTCAGTAAGCCAGGCGGGTGGTGAGGCAGCAGCAGTGGCAGTGGCCCATGACTCTGGTACCAGTGTGGAGGCCAAAGATGAGGCCGTGGCCGCTGCTCCACAAGATGCAGACACACCACCTCCTCAACATCCTTCAGAGGCAGTGGCAGCAGCAGCAGCATCATCTTAATGATTGCTGTTTAGTTAACATTATACACATAGGAATAATTTGAAATATTTATTTGTTTTGTCGAGGAATAAATTGAAGTATTTATTTGTTTTAGCCGAGGAACAATTTCAATTATGTATTTATTTTACTAAGGAATAATTTGAAATATTTATTTATTTTGGCCACAAAATATTGTTCTTCCCACATATATTATGTATAAGTTTCCCTTAAAATTAGATCTGTTCTCAAATGCTGTATATTGTATCTCAGCTTTGACCTTTTTTTCTTTTATATTTTTCTTCATTTTCCTTTATTTGATGTGCATCTGCTTGATAACATGTAATCTTATTACATTGCAATGTTTGCTGGTAGCTGGGGTGAAAATTAATAATAAAGCCTGTTCATAACACTGCCTCTACTTCCCCCAATCTCACCTCACTTCACCTTCCTAACTCCTTCACTCGCCTCAAAATGCCTACCAGACCACTTGTACACCAAGGAACAAGTAATTCTGGAAACACACACTCAATAAAGGACTACTCTTCACCTGTGTGTCTTCTGCTTACTAAACCTGATTAAAAAGATTATTAAATACACCCTCTGAACTAGAAAGATGCCTTCCAGAATACTTGTACACCAAGGAACAAATTCTGGAAACACACCTCTCCTGTGTCTTCTGCTTACTCAACCTGATTAAAGAAAATTATTAAATAAACTCCCTCAACTAGGTAGCAGTAGACCACACACCTCTGCTTGAGTTAACGAGAGCGCTGCCGTCTCACCAAGGTGCTGTGAGCCAGGTTGAGACTCGGACACCTACACAAGACCAACAATACATTTGCCAGTGTGGACAGGCTTTAGGACCATAGATTGTGGCCCCATGCTGTGCTGGACACCTTTTGGCCTAATTATCATTATTAATAATCAACAATCAATCAACAAACTACAAGTAATTGGTATTGCAAACCCAGAACCTTAACCCCTACAACATAATGGCATGATACAAGCCACACTTTCCACCACGCTAGTGATCTACAAAACCAATGTTACCTTCAAGTGTGTAGCCTTCCTCCTCCTCTTCCTCCTCTTCTCATCATCTGTGTTTCTTTATGTACTTTGGCTTCTTGTTTTCTTTTCTTCACACTCAGTAATGTCATCAGAATGAAAGGAAAATCTTCAATTATTAACTCAAACCAAATGTTAGTATTTGTGAGAAAAACCTTAGTTAGTTAGTTAATGCAAAGGATCAGCGCCAGACATCTAAGGTGATATGGCGCTATGTTAATCTAAAAGGTAGACGGTATAGTTGAGGTGATGGTTAGGCAAATTATGGGAAGGAAAAAGCAATTAGTTATAGTCAAAGGATTATATCAAATGAAGGATATGTATTTGTTGTAGGAAGGAAATTATGTTAGCAGAGATAATTTCTATGGGTTAGGTTGCGGAGACCACGAATATTCGAGTGGAAAATGGACATCATTGAATAATAAAAAAAAGTAGGAGTTGTAGAAGGAAGGGCAGTATCTGGGCAGGATGGGAGGTGAAGAGTGGGGAAGGGGTGATGGGAATGGGGATCGTGAGAGGTTAAGAAGAAAAGATAGATGAAACAAGAGGAAGCAAAGCTAGAAAGAGAAAAAAGGCCAAGCAAAAATTGGTTGGACCAGAGGCTGAAGTCTGAAGCTTCGCAGCATCAGACCTCAATCTCTGGTCCCTAAGCGAGAAAAACCTTAATGAAACTGTCTTCATCTGCTTCCAGTATCCTTTCCAAAGCATCAATAATACCTTAGCATAACTACAACATCAGCTAAATGGTTTGCAACATAACTCAAATATAATAAGATAATAAATAAGGTAGGATGAATTTAGCAATAGTTTACTTTACAGCTGATATACCACTGTACAGAGTAATAGTATCTACATTATAAACAAGCAGCAATACAACTCTTAATACTGCACTCAACACATGAAATCCTCCCTTCCCTTAGATTTAATAGTAATTTTTCAATGATAATAATTTGTTAAGTTTCTCACCAATCAATATATAGTATGTCTTAGTTTCCAGAGCCTTGGGACTACCACTAACAGTACTTAGTGTTGCTCCGCCCGGCCACAAAAACACAACATGGCAGGCCAAGCCGGGACTCCAGCCAGGCCAAGTAGTAATCAGTCACTGTCAGCATAAAAGCGTCATAATGGCAAGAGGACAAACAGAGTCTGAGGCACTGACATCCACAACACACCCACAGCTAATACACCTCCACTGGCACCAGCACTGGCACCGGCACTGACATATCATTGACCAAAATGTAACGTAAACTCTCTATATTATTCTACCTACAGTTTCTGATGCCTCATTCCCTCTACAAACTTTTCCTGTGTGGATGGATGTACCAAAAGTGCTTCCACCTCACCCTATCCACACACTCCCTCCTCCTTCAATCCTTCCACCTCACCCTATCCACACCCTCCCTCCTTCCTCCCTTCCTTCCTCAATCAGGAACTCTTTCATGCATGTACTCCTTCCTTCACCCTATCCTTCCATCTTACAACTGGCCTTCCTCTCCCTCCTCCTATGACTTTATTTAACTCGTACACTTTTTTTTCACAAACTCTTCACTCTTCTTTCTCTTAATAGGACTCTACCACCTCAAACTATCTATTTGAACCCATTCCATTACACAAAACTTCACTCCATTTGCACAAGGTCCCATCATCACACCTTTCATACACACTTTCATTGCTCTCACCTTCCCATCTTGTCACACCACATTCTCTCTCTCTTTCTAAAGCATGTACATTTTGGTGTCCAAGTCTGTGATCCATAGTTGAGTGTTGTCATAAGAATACTGTTCCTTAACCCTCTCTCCCTCTCTTCACCTCCATAGATACGTTCCTTCCTCTCATAATCCTTGCAAGTGACCGTATGACATCCGTAACGTACAACCTTCCTCTCCCAAACCTTTCAACAAATTCTTTCCTTTTTAGGTTAGGTTAGGTGGAGACCCTCTGCGCCTACACCTATCATGTCCTAACACTACCAGGCCACAGACAGCCAGCAATGCTAGCGCAGTGCTCTCTCCGAAGGGACACGGCCCACCAGAATTGTGAAACACCTCGGTTAAACCTCATTGGTTATAGTACTGCCACTGTGCAAACACACCTATAACCTATCTCAAAGCCTTACACACACACACACACACACACACACACACACACACACACACACACACACACACACACACACACACACACACACACACACACACACGCTGGAAGTCAGGTAAGGTGGTGATCAAATTTGAGGGAGGACTAACATTTTCTCACATACTGCATGAGCCAAGACCCTCAAGTTAAAGTTATGATAAACATTGTATCCTAGCTAAGCCTACGCCAAATAACGGGCAAGAGGCAGTTCATCTTAACCTCCATAAAGCCTATTGGCTATAACGGTTTGTGATGTAGAAAAAAAAAAAATAATAAATAAATAAATTCTAGCTAAGCATAATGGTCAACTCTCTACATTGTGAGGGTAAAAAGTAGTGTTTTTTCCCCCCAATAGTTATGGATCAAAATAAGTCGATATAAATCATGTAATTTTGATGAGGAGAGGATTATAGAAAGGGTTAATTAGTGTGTTAAGAAAGGGTTAATTATAGTGTTAATTATAGTATTAATTGAATTTGGTACAAGGAACAAGAAGCCTGGATATAGAAAGGATTAATTAGTGTTAAGAAAGGGTTAATTATAGTGTTAATTATAGTGCTAATTGAGTTTGGTACAAGGAACAAGAAGCCTGGATATAGAAAGGGTTAATTAGGGTTAAGAAAGGGTTAATTATAGTGTTAATTATAGTGCTAATTGAGTTTGGTACAAGGAACAAGAAGCCTGGATATAGAAAGGGTTAATTAGGGTTAAGAAAGGGTTAATTATAGTGTTAATTGCTATCAAGCCCAAAGAGAACTAATTAATGAAATCTTCAATACTCATTTCTTACATCATTCCTTCAGACTTCAAATATATATAAAATGTGATAATTATACCCTCATCAATGTTAATTAATTAACATCATTAACATTAATTAACACAACAATTCATAGCCAGCACATCTAACCTAACTTTTGCAGAATACCTTTAGATAGAAAAGTTTAAATGTCTTTTCAACCCTATAATCCTTACCTCATTTCATTTCATTTCACACAATATAACACACTAATCTATCTCTCTCTCTCTCTCTCTCTCTCTCTCTCTCTCTCTCTCTCTCTCTCTCTCTCTCTCTCTCTCTAATAGCTCTCCATCCTTATATAATAAATAATATATTGTAGCTTTGCACCAATTTTCAAGTACAATATTTTTTTTTCTCTTTTCACTTCCCTATAAGTTTTCACATATATTTTTTTGGTTTATTTTTTCTTTATTATCCATTTTTTGAGTCAGTGCACTTGTTAACATTCTCATTTTTTCTTTCCCAAAAGGTACATTATGTTTATATATAGAAATGTTTCTCAACACATTTCATTTAATTTTCTCTTCCTTGTGTTCCAACTTCGTAAGGATCATATTAACATTATATAACACATGTGGGGTTGACACTTGACACTTTCTTATATAGGAATCACACACTTCAGAACACACTTACACTTACACTTCTCTTCACTTCACTCCAACACTTAAGGTTCTGGTAGTACAGGAACACACTTCAATCCTTCCTCAGTCAGACACACTCGGACACTTCACACTGGCTTCACCTTGACACATCAGCACTCCTTGGCACCCTCACACCTTGGCACTCCTCACCAACACACTCCAGCACCATCACTTCCTTCCTCTCCTCACCAACACACCCCGGCACCCCTCGGCACTCCTCACCGGCACTCAGATTCTCAACACCCTTCACCACTGCCAATGTTAAATCTTACACCACCCACCACACACCTCCACCCAAAGCATAAGGGAATGTTACTCTCTCCAGTAGCTTGATGCAGTTCCTTTACCTCTGCATGTCAGGTACAAGTACAGTACGTGATATAAAACTCTGCGTATAGGAAAAAGGTGACACCATTTAAAACAACTGTCTATGGTAATGTGAATGAGATCAGTAGTATAGTATAGTATAGTTAGTGCTACTTAGCTAAGGTGTAATAAGGAATTTGCAGCAGGGGCAAGGCTGGGTTATTTTTTTTTTTTAATGAATTAATAGTAAGGGAGGAATATTAACACTTTAGATGTTATTTAACTTAGCAACACACACACGCACGCACACACTCCCAGCTATACACCACCACCACCACCACACTAATACAACAACATATATAAACACACACACACACACACATACACACATTAACCCACAAATTCATTCATACCACTATTCAAATTGTCAAACTTTACAAGCAAAACAATTAATTAACCACTAATATATGTAACTGGATAATTACAGATAAATTTTACCATCCTCCTCCCCCCTTCCCTCTTCCTCCTCCTCTTTTTCCTTCTCCCTTCCCCTCTCCTCTAATGCATAATTAATATGAACCAATTATAATATATTTCCATCAGACCTTAATAGCGAAATGTTACATAATTATCATCACTTAATTTCATAAAACTCAAAAGGAAAATTAATCAGTGGTGTCAAATTATTTTTTTAGTATGTTATATTTTGGAATTTACACCTAAATAAACTCTAGAAAATTATAGGTAAGATAAGCAGCAGTATGAGTATGTGTGTGCGTGTGTGTATGTGTGTGTATGTGTATGTGTGTGTGTGTGTGTGTGTGTGTGTGTGTGTGTGTGTGTGTGTGTGTGTGTGTGCGTGTGTGTGTGTACCCTGAGCTAAGAGTGTGGCAGTGGGTAGCATTGCAATCAGTCATATCACACACACATACACACACACAGATACACACACACACAGACACACACACACAGACACAAGGGAATGGAATCATGAACAATTAATTAAAGTTTGACCTCATTACTTTTTTGCTATCTGCTCAATATTTATTTTGTGCATTATTAAATTGTAACTTGTCCCTCTCTCTCTCTCTTTCTCCCTCCTAACACTAGCATGAACCTCTACCTCCACCATCACCTTCCACGTGTCTCTCTGCTGCAGCCAACTTGGACACAGTTACACAAGTACACAAAGTGGCCTATAAAGGCTACAGCCACTTGCTCCTGGCTGCCACTTGGACAAAAGTTGGCCACAGGTTCACTCTTTCATCAAGGTTAAGTGTGTGACCAGTGTGATAAGGGTGGCAAGGGTGACAGGTTAGGTTAAGGTTAGGTTACAGAAACGCGAGATACAATTAGGGTGAAGCAGAGGTCCACACACCAAGGAGGGAGGGAGGATGGGTGGGTGGGTGGAGTGAGTGGTGTAGGGGGTGAGGGGAGGGGAGGGGAGGGGAGGGGAGGGGAGGGGCAGGGGAGGGGAGGGCAGGGCAGGGGAGGGCAGGGCAGGGGAGGGCAGGGCAGGGTAGGGGACTAGGGCACCAGGAGTCATGTTTATGCTATGTACATCCACAGTGGTGCAGGTCACAGAACAGGTCACAGGTGAGGTCACAGGTTAGGTCACAGTGTCACTTAGTATTCAGAGTGTTTGTTGATCCAGTGTGACCACCTCCACCTCATTGTCCCTTCGCCGTGTAGTCTTGAGGCAGGACGAGCGTTCTTCAGCGCGGTGTGTACGTAGCAGGAGGTCCTCAAGCTCAGGGCTACACTCACTATTAGCATTAATACGTGCTTGGCTATGGCCGCGGGGAATCACGGCCATGGCTACAGCTGGCCCACAGATCACTGATGGCCGCTCCGGAGGTGTGTCATCAACCAGCATAGCGTCGAGGTCTGAGGCGCCACTAAGCACAGCTGTTACGCTTGTCTCATCGGATACCTGAGACTCACTAGCAGGGTCTGATGGAGAGGATACAGTGATGAGGGGAAGAGCAGGTCCAGGGGAGAGGTCTGGGGAGGCTGGGCGTGGCTCCGGTAAGGGGAGGGAGGATGAGCGAGGGCCCAGAGGTACCTTGGGTTCAGTCTTGTGGCGTTTGTCTTGGTCGTCGTGTACAGGTGTTGAGAAGTGCTTGTGTTGGTACCACAGTTTGCGGTCGCGTTTGATGTCGCTCTCACCCGCCACACCCGCTGACGAGGCCGGACGTTCACCCGCCCCAAGCACAGGTGGACCAGGGCTGTCCCGGGCATCCTCAGAGAACACGGAAGCCAACTCAATACTATCCTGACTGGTCTTGACAAAACTTATCACCGAGTTGGCATCACCATCCTCCTCCCCATCACCATCTACTGACATGTGTGACCCACCTGACCCCGGCCCTGGCACTGTCCCTACCCCACGCACCTTCACAATCACCTGTCTACTGCCGGCCCCTCTCTCACTCTCCACCCGGGCTGCCAGGCTGATCCGGGCAGTGCGTACCCCTGACCTACCGTCCTCAGAGTATTTACACGGGGATGAAGAGGAGGAGGAGGGGGAGGGAGGGTAAGGGTCCACCCACTCCAACGAAGGGCCTGGGGATGGTTGCGTGGGGGTGTGCGTAGGGGTGGTAGAGAGTACAGGTTGGGGTGCCGGGGGCGGTTCACACCTAGCTTCCCCCTCCAGGCTAAGACTCCCTTTCATGTTGCATCGTGGCGTTGGCAGAACTAAGGTCATGTTGCTGTCGCTGTGCCGCCGCCGCTTGGAGGGCGAGGTGAGGAAGCCGTCGTACATGGCGGCCTCTAAGGTGCTGCTGCCGCTGCTCTCGTTACTGTGCAGCTGACGTTTGAATGAGCCCATGGACCGCCGCTGCTGCGCTCCACCGTATTCTATGCTGTAGTGATCTCCGGACCGGTTCAACGCCTCGTGCAGCAGCTTCAACACCTAAGGAAACAAGGGAAAAGTCAATTAACACCTAAGGAACGAGGGAAAAGTAAATACAAACACATACACAACACCTAAGGAACAACACATAAATAAATACAAAAATAATATATATCTCTTGTTTTTTTAGAGATTCAATAACTATGTGAGTGACAATAAAAAATAATAATATCAATAATAATAAAAAATAATAATAATAATAATAATAATAAAAACATTGAATCATTTGCAAAAACTAAGATAGGAAAGTAACGGAGAAGAAGGCATTCCCACCACCCTACACACACACACACACACACACACACACTCACTTCTTCCCTGGTAGAGTTAGTTGGAATCACATTGGGATACACCTTTCTTGGCCTCAGATATGACACCAAATCCAACACCTCAGAACAGGAGGCATGCATGGATAACAGAACGCGGCAGAACGTTCCGTCCCTCACAACTTGCTTCACCTCCTGACAGAATGAGAACATATATATAGACATGATATAGATGACAGAACAAGAACAAATATATATACATGTTATGGATGATATAATTTTGTTCATCGTGAAATAAAATAGAAATGAATCCATAATTTCAACTCGTACACTGATTCACTAATATTATTATTCATTTATTCATCTTCAACATTACTAATTATTCACCTTGACTCATTATTCACCTTGAAATAAAAACAAATTCAACCGGTATTCCTGCTTTGAGTATGACCTGCTTTAGTGAGAGTACAAAGGTTAACACACACACACACACACACACACACACACACACACACACACACACCTTGGCTGACTGGTACACTGTATAGAACATGGCTGACGGCCGGATGACACGTATGCTTGGTGCTGTGTCAACCCCAAACGGAACACAGCGGCACGGCAGCTGACGGACAGCTGGCTCACCCTCACCCTCCTCCACCTCACTGATCTGTGGAAGGAAAGGAAGACATCACACACACACACACACACTCATACACACAGGCAACCACCCTCTCCCCACACACACACACACACTCATACACACAGACAACCACCCTCTCCCCCCACACACACACACACACACACACACACACACACACACACACACACACACACACACACGTACCGTCCAATCACACGCATGGACCCAGGTCTCTGTGGCGTCAGGTGTGAGCGCGTCTTGTATCTCGGGCACTGTGTCATACATGCGGTACTTCCAGCGAGACACGTGTACGCGCATCCCAAAACGCTCATGGAGGCTACGGTACACATACTCATACCCATACTTAGCTGTGGGGGAGAGGGAGGGAGGGAGGTAGGGAAGGAGAAAGGGAAGGAGGGAGGGAAGGAGGGAGGTAGGGAAGGAAGGAAGAAAGACAGGGAGGGAGGGAGGGAAGGAAGGAAGGAAGGAAGGAAGGAAGGAAGGAAGGATGGATGGATGGATGGATGGATGGATGGATGGATGGATGGATGGAAGGATGGAAGGAAGGAAGGAAGGAAGGAAGGAAGGAAGGAAGGAAGGAAGGAAGGAAGGCAGGGAGGGAAGGAGGGAAGGGAGGGAAGGAAGGCAGGGAGGGAGGGAAGGAGGGAAGGGAGGGAAGGAGAGAGGGAGGTTAATCAATCATAATATTATATCACTTCATTACAAAAAAGATTAACAAATATACAAGATAAAATAATAGAACATACCACGAATAAAAGAAAATAAATTACCATTTTTATCAATACAACACACACACACACACACACACACAGAAAACATTAACCCAAACAGACAGGCTATTATTATTATTATTATTTTTGGTTGTCTCTTGTACAGTTTAAAAAAAAAATAAATAAATAATAATAATAATAATCACATCCACCTCCTCCACTCACCCACCTGGACACACAAGATGGATGAGGTGATTATTCCCCCGTGCCAGCCATTCTTCCACCAGGTCACCTATGGCGGATGCACTCTCCTCTCGGGTAGGGAAGTGTAAAATATCCCGGTGACAGAACGTGGTGTCAATGTGGAGCGAGTCAACTGTCTTCACCGTTCCGTCACTGTTGTGGAGCGCCCGGATGCGTTCCACATCACCCACACTGGTCCTGAAGTCACCCGTGTAGAGAACTGTTCCACCCCGGCCCTCAAACATGAACCTGGGGAGGGGGGAGGGTGAGTGTGTGTGTGTGTGTGTGTGTGTGTGTGTGTGTGTGTGTGTGTGTGTGTGTGTGTGTGTGTAGAGCACTGTTCCACCCCGGCCCTCAAACATGAACCTGAGGAGGGGGGAGGGGGGGTGAGTGTGTGTGTGGTGTGTGTGTGTGTGTGTGTGTGTGAGATTTTTTTTTTTTCTCTCTCTCACTCTCTCCCTCACTCCTCACCCTCTCTGTCTCTCTCCCATCCTCTCCCTCACTCACTCACTCACTCCCACACTTACATAACAGAGCCGGGACAGTGGTCAGCAGGTATGAGTGACACACACACACACACACACTCACTCACTCTCTCCCTCACTCACCCTCACTCACTCAATCTCTCCTTCACTCACACACTCTCTCCCACACTCACTCACTCACTCACTCTCTCCCACACTTACATAACAGAGCCGGGACAGTGGCCAGCAGGTATGAGAGTCACACACAGTTGATGGCTTGCCTCCTCAGCCACATTTGGAACAGTGATCATGGCCGGCTCCTCGTGTGGCAGCGGACGTACAAACGGATCAAGCGGGCGGTGGCGGATGGAAGCTTGAAGGAAGCGAGCCGTGATGGAGGAACAGTATAAGTAAACACCGCTGTTGCTCTCCAGGTGATCAAGGAAGTGAGGGGAACTGAGGCCAATCATGTGGTCTGAAAAGGGGAAAAATAAAACCATATAATAAAAACAATATAACAAAAGGCTACTTAATTACCGGTTCCCTAAAGAAAATAGAGTAATTCAAAAAAGTGATGTAATAATAATGCTGCAAGGTGTAAAAACAGGTGAGTTATTGCTATTATTATGGTATTAGACATCCAGCTAAACACATTAAAAAAACCAATGTAAAAAGAAACCTACTTAATTACCAGTTCCATTAATAAAATAAAGTAATTAAGAAAGTGATGGAATAATAATGATAAAACAGGCGAGTTATTGCTATTTTTACATTATTATACAATCATTAAAAAAACAATATAAAAAAAACTTACTTAATTACCGGTTCCCTTAATAAAATAGTAATTAAAAAATGTATGGAATAATAATGATGTAATTAGTATGTATGTAATACTTGTGTGATAATGTGAATGGAATTATCAAAGGTTTAAACAGTCTTAATGAAGATAGTGTTTGATTGAAGGGAAGTGTGTGTGTGTGTGTGTGTGTGTGTGTGTGTGTGTGTGTGTGTGTGTGTGTTTATGTATGTGTGTGTGTGTTATTCACCAAGGACAGACAGAACAGATTAAAAGATTGAGAAAATAATGATAGTAGTAGATAAATGTGAATAGGGCTCCCCTCACAACAAGGGTGACATCCAACAGCTGGAAACAGTGCAAATCTCACCCCTACTCTGCCCTGCCTTGCTCATCCCCGCCATACCCTACCCTGCTTAACCCTGCCTGCTCACCCATACCCTAACCTACCCTGCCCTCTACCGTGTTATGTTGCAGAAGTGTGTAATTACTTGTAGTGTTGTGTTTGATTGTGTTGCGTGACGGACACACAGACACAATGCATACACACACAACCCTAACTAAACCTAACGTAACCTAGAAGAAGAAATCGCATTTTTTTCTGTAATTGAGCGGCATAACTATTTGAGGTGATCTGAACAAGTGTCTGAGGTTAAATTTGCATTATAAAGGTAACGACATATCGAGTGGTTAACGAACCGAATATCAACCAAACTAGGTAAATAAACACACTCTAACAGTTCACCAGACCCGGCTGGTGTCTATACCTAGTGTCTAGAGTGTAGAATAGTGTTAGTGTGTGCCACAACACACTCTGTCACCTGCCACCTGAGCCTCGTCACCTAGGATGTAAACACCAAGTGTGCAACATAACACCAAGTAATAGGTGACAGGAGGTGGTGGTGGTCGGTAATGACCACGTGTACACACCATTATTGAGCTGCAATTATTAATTATACAGCTGGGCACGCACACCCTTGAGTAATGATCATTAACACTGCCACACTGGTCTCCATCCCGCCCCCAGTGGGCATGACCTACTCACCTGAGTGGGCGTGGCTGAGGAAGTAGGCGGTACTGGCCAGGTTGCGTCCGTCAAAGCGATCCACGGAGATCTGTGGAAACTCCTTTATCTTGCCTGAGAAGGAGCTCATGACGCCCGCTCACCTCTCTCAAAGATCTCCTGACATCCTTGGACCCCGCCTGCCCTCCACAGGCTAGCCGCGGGTCATCTCGCTGCCCGTGGGAGGCACATCAAGGCAGGGATGGCCCAGGCAAACGTCACAAACGTCACAAGCGGACACCATTGCTAAATGTCAACACTGAGGCCAAGGGATGTAGATGCGCAAGGACAAAACGTCAACAACACATGAAACGAGCCGTAGCAAAACTATATATATACTATTATATATACGTATATGTATGTATATACATATACGTATATATATATATATATATATATATATATATATATATATATACATAACGTTAGCAGTTATGAAAGTACTCAGGAGACAGAGGGTAGACTAGAGGAAATATGTGTAAAGATATAATAAGACATCTATAAGGAAATCACTAACACTATTAAACTACATAAAGTTAGCAAGAGAATTCCAATACATAAATGGCTCTGACAAGGCAACACTATTCTTTTAAAATTGTTCACAGCTTGGATGGAAAGTGACAGGAATTCAGATCAATATATGAACATAAGAATTTAAGGAAGTTACAAAATGTATGGATGCTTACACGAGGTAGGTCCTGTTACTTCAATACTCCCTTATTACCTACACCCACCTCTCATCCCTATGCATAAAGCCGTCTATAGTCTTCTTTTAAAACTCCCTATCGTCTGTGCACTAACCGGAACCACCTGCTGACTGAGTCTGTTTCAATCATCCATCACCCTATTTGTAAACCAATCTAGGCCTATCTCTTTTCTAAATCTACATTTTACTAGTTTGAATCTGTTAGGTACTTATTAATTCTATCCTGACTACTGATCGTAAGAACCTTTCCTACAACCCCCTTATTAAAACCCTTCTAACGCTTAAAAAATACTTCAATCAGCTTACCTCTCAAGCCCCGTCCACACTGTGCCTTGTGCAGCAGAGTTGCATGAGGCAGCTGGCAGTGTTTAATGCACAGATTGTGCCACTCTGTCCTCGGAGCGACACCCACCCGTCACCCTCCAGTTTACAGTAATTTTACATTCTCGGCCATTTTAACCACCTAATAGCTTCTTTATCAGTACTTGTTACACATCATGAGAATCAGAAAAAGTGTGCAGATTATGAATCAGTCATTGAAAATTCAATGCAAGTAAAACTAAGGGAGTTACAGCGAGTTTAAGTAGAAAATGTGAGAAAAAATGTTTATACCCAATTAATTTTCCTTCAATTATCTTAATATAGGTGGTCTTACTGTAATTAATTTATTCTTATGATATGCAGTAATGTATCACAAACACGATGGTAGGCTCAATTTTCCTTAATAATATATGTTAGCTTCATAATATTGAAATTAAACTTGGGAATAATTACTGAGGATGACCGTCCACTCAATGGAGAGCGCAGCGAGCGACATATCCTTTCCCGTCATGACTCAGTAGCACTGATGCATGTCCAACACCCCCTACTTTCAACACCACCCTGCCAGCCGTGACGCAGGCAGCGGTGACGGTGGCAGTGGCGGTGACAGTAGTAGCGGTGGCAGTTAAAATTATTGTATTGTACTGAATATTGGCTTTATACTAAAAAGAAAAAAATGTTATTTACTCCATGCATTTTTTTTCCCCGAACATAAATACATACAGTTTGAGTGTATATCACATATTAGGGTAATGCACTCTAGTAGTTTACTATGTTGCAGAAGTTCAATTCCTCTTTTCATGCTTGGCTCTTTCCTTGAATAACTTGGTGCCAGTGCTCCCTTCTCCTCCTCCTGCAACTAACCTTGTTTTCCTCATCCTCCTCCACCTCTTAAACTTCTTCCTCCTCCTTGTCCACCTCCATCTTCTAACCATCACCACCTCTTCCATCTAATATAACCTAACCCTTTTCTTCTTCTCATATAGTTAATTGTCTTCCTCCTTATTGAAAGATATTTAAAGATTTCCTCACCCAGCAATACGAATGTCCTTATACCCACTAATCGGTTTGCCTTATTCATCTTCTCTGCCAGGTGAAAGACTGTTCACCGGCCCGACAGGAACACAAATTGGTTTTTGCTAAACATTAATATGGAGTTCATGTAGAGCATAATTCCTTACTTACCAGGTGGCGAATACACCACTACAGGAAGTCCACCGTTCCTGTTCAACCAACACTCTTAAATTACTACTCAATGCACATATTGGACATAGATTATTTTTGTATTTATTGATATTTTAAAGCTCATTTAGTCAATGCTTAAATTCCTATATCAAGACCTTTTCAGTAAGTGTACCATATACTGCTTCTTGATCAATAAATTTGTTATTATTAGTTATCACTCACCAAGCTGCTGCTGTGAACCAGGATTACAATTACTATTACTACTCATCCACATTATCACTCACCAAGAACCAAGATCAAACTGGCAATCTTTAGGTAACGAGCCACCCATGCCCCTCTAGGCAAATAAACAATGTAACAATACCCACAAGTAAATAAATAGTAGTAAAGTTAGGGATTATAGGTAAATAAACACTATATTAACATAGTAACACCTGTAGATAAATAAAGACAGTAGTATGATTAGAGGTTGTAGGTAAATAAATGTAGTAACGGTTATAGGTAAATAAAGACAGTAGTAAGGTTAGGTTGTAGGTAAATAAACAGTAGTAAGGTTGGGGGTTATAGGTAGATAAAGACAGTAACAGTAAAAATAGGGGTTATAGGTCAATAAAGAGTAGTAGTAGTACAGTTAATGGTTATAGGTAAATAGACACAGTAGAAGGGTTAGGTTATAGGTAATACAAACAATATAATAACACAATAACGGTTGTAAGTTTTATTTCACTACAACACCACCACCACCACCATCATCACAGCCTCCTTAGAAGCACTTAGGGATGGGACGGCCGTAAGTAATGCGATCTCTCTTCATGTTCTTCTTCTTGTGGTGGGTGAGGTAAGGGAACTTTATCTTAGAGTTGTGGAACTGTGTGGTGAGTGGACGACGGCACTTACCACTTGACACTGTCTCCACACGCATGATCTGTAGGTGGGTGGAGAAAAAGTGGATTAGGTTAAGAGTACCCTTTTAATGTACAAATAAATAAATAAATATATATATATAAAAAAACGTGTTTATTATATATATATATATACATATATACATGTGTGTGTGTGTGCCTGTTGGTGGGTGGAGGAAAAGTGGATTAGGTTAAGTTTAGACAGTATCCTTTTAATGTATAAATAAATAAGTATATATATATAAAAAAAAAAAAAACTGTGTTCATTATATATACATGTGTGTGTGTGTGTGTGTGTGTGTGTGTGTGTGTGTGTGTGTGTTTGTATCTGTGACAGCCTGTACACCTTTAAAACCCTTATTCTTTTCATGCATTCCCTATAAGTGCATGTATGTATGTATAGTGTGTGTGTATGTGGCAGCCTCTCCACCTTCTTTTAATAATTCCATATAAATGTATGTATGTATGTATGTATGTGCATGTGCGTGTGTGTACTGTGGCAGCCTTGCTTCACTCCGGAGGGAAAGGTAACCACTCTGGAGGCGACAAGGAGCCTTCTTTTACTCTCTGCAACACAAGGTAAGGAAACACCTACGGATGGTGTTCCTTATGTGTGTTGCAGTACTCTCACACACTAACATACACACTTACACGCTGACAGACACACACACACACTAACATATATAAATACACACTTAAGGCCAGTATACACTATGGCTTGTGCGCTGACTTCTGACTAGGCTCACCTGAATAGAGTGTGCGCGTGCCCTGTGCCTGGCCCCCATATCACGGTAGCACTGTGTCACTGCGCCGGACACAGTCAGGTCACGGTATTCACGGTACATGTTGTGTGTACCTGAACGAGAGTCATAACGAAGCCAGATGCCAATGTTCTTCACCACCTGAGGCTTGCGTTCCACCACCTGAAGAACAAGATTACGTTAGGTTAGGTAGAGGAATATACAAGGGAACACAAACAGCAACACACCCTAGGGTCCCTGTGAAGATATAACTACTTGAATTAGAGAAAGGATAGTACAGTGGAAAAGGAAGAAGAGGAGGAACACAATTAACTATAAGAGAAGAAGAAAAAGATTAGGTTAGGTTAGATGGAAGAAAAGGTGATGGTTAGAAGATGGAGGTGGATGAGGAGAACATTTTGATTACATTCATCAAACAAATACCTTTTATATATATATATATATATATATATATATATATATATATATATATAAATAATCTACATTTATACTTTAATTAAACATAGTAAGTCTCTCTCTCTCACCAGATTAATGGATACAATTTCTCCACTGGACTTCTTCATCTTCTTCAGCTTGGAGAGGAAATACCAGAATCGAGACTTGGCAGTGACTCGGTCTGGTGCGAATATCCTCATCTTGTACAGCTGAGGCTCCGGGTCAGTGTCGGACGGCAGCTTCCGTCCTATCACGCTGTACTCCTTCAGCTGCGCAGGGGGAGAGGGAACATAAGAATATAAGGAAGCTACCAAAGGCCCAGGGGTGTATGTAGACGAGATAATTCCTCTTACTCCAATACTCCCTTATTATCTACAAGAAGAAGAATGTAAAGTTATACATATTGGTGGAAATAACCCAGGCACAATACCACTGAAGGAAACAGCAGAGAAGGACCTTGGAGTTTTCATTACCAACAATTCAAAGCCATCAAAGCAGCAGGTAGTGTACTGTTAATAAAACCATGACCTGCTTACATCCTGATTTTTAGTTTTATGGTTACTTAATGGTTTATTTGTTTGAATTATAAGAGTTTAATTTGTTTATTATTGTATTATTTGTATTGTATTTTCGTTTTAGTTTTAGCAAATAAATATTTCTTCATGCGATTAAAGTGACTTGAATATAACAAATAGTTATGTTGAAGTGAGTTAGGTATTATATGTTATTTTTTAAAGTATATATAATTGCTTTCCTGTGTATAATATAAAAACTTTTTTTCGTTTTATATACATGTCATCCAACACTTTTAGGATTGTATTGGAGTAACAGAAATTACCACGTGTAGTTTTTAGTTGTTTTATAGTTTCCTTATCTTAATTTTTATGTTCTTAATACTTTTGTTGAATTAAAATCTTCGCAATAAAAAAAAAGGCAAGAAAAAAATTATACCGAATAATAATAAATCTAGTTAAGTTAGTTATTCAAGTTAGGTCACGTTAAAATACTTTGGTTAATTAATAGGTTGAGTTTCAGCGTTATTAAGTTAGGTTATATATAAGAATACTTTGTTTTCATTAAAATGGCTCGTTACCGCCGCACACAACCCGTCATAACATATCAGTAAACATCTCACTCATATACCAACACACACACATATAAACCAACAATAACATCACAACACATCACCAACATAACCTTAATCCACACATACAC
The DNA here is from genome assembly GCA_029783475.1 of Metacarcinus magister. NCBI lineage: Eukaryota > Metazoa > Arthropoda > Malacostraca > Decapoda > Cancridae > Metacarcinus > Metacarcinus magister. Next base: position 7,547,930 of record JAPQNM010000026.1, read on the forward strand.
ATCACCAGCCTCAATATTCCTCACAAAAATGCATTAATACCAAAATTCCTATCACCGCCATATGTACCACACGATTTCCCCGTCATCACATTTCACCTTATTTCTCAAACAATTCCATTATATAAAGGCAAACAGTTATTACACACCCATAGCTAAGTGATTCAAGTAACTGTATGATGCAATTTAAGTCTGATATCCTTTGAAAAACTGTATAAAAAGTGTAAATATGTGAGACTTACTAAGCCTGACGCCTTCATGATGGTGGTGCACGCGGGAAGGAGAGTAATGGAACACAACAATCTCCTCCACTGCTTGTGACCTTTAACTCTATCCAAGACCAAAACGCTCTCTTAAACACTAAAAAACATTACATTTTTACATGGATAACAAGAATGATGATAATGATAACTATTATTTTATTTATTCTGAATGCAAAAGGAAGATTAATACATCAGTAACAGTCTAATAATGATGATGATAACAATTATTTAATTTATTTCAAGTACAAGACCTCCTCCTTTTCTTCTTCCTCCTTCTCCTCTCTACGTCACCTGCTATATATGTAATTTCCTACTCATATATTATTAATTAATATTACAAGTACTATTATTTCCATTCTCTCTCTCTATTATTTCTTGTTCTATCCTGACTACTGATCGTAAGAACTTTTCCTACATCCCCCTTATTAAAACCCTTCACCCACTTAAATACTTCAATCAAATCTCCCTTTACTCTACGTCGCTCCAGTGAGTGCAATTTCAAAAGCTTTAGTCTATACTTATACTTTGTATACTTTGTAGAATTTCGCCTCCCAGGACGAAGCTAAGGTGGACCTCCCTTCTATCATTTTGGTCATCCTTCTCTGCACTGACTCTAACAAAATTATATCCATTCTATAATACGGTGACCAAAACTGCACTGCACACACACACACACACACTCTCTCTCTCTCTCTCTCTCTCTCTCTCTCTCTCTCTCTCTCTCTCTCTCTCTCTCTCTCTCTCTCACACATCACATTTTGGCTCCCTATTCTCCCGCCTTTTTTATTTATATATTTTGCTTTCATAGTGTAAGGAATTAATCTACTCTCTCTCTCTCTCTCTCTCTCTCTCTCTCTCTCTCTCTCTCTCTCTCTCTCTCTCTCTCTCTCTCTCTCTCTCTCTCTCTCTCTCTCTCTCTCTCTCTCTCTCTCTCACATATTTTGGATCCCTGTTCTCCCGCCTTTTTTTATTTATATTTTTAGCTTTGATATAGTGTAAGAAATTAACTTTTTTGTTTCCTTTTCTCTCTCTCTCTCTCTCTCTCTCTCTCTCTCTCTCTCTCTCTCTCTCTCTCCTCTCTCTCTCTCTCTCTCTCACTTCACATTTTGGCTCCCTGTTCTCCCGCCTTTTTTTTTACATTTTTGCTTTGATAGTGTAAGGAATTAATCTACTCTCTCTCTCTCTCTCTCTCTCTCTCTCTCTCTCTCTCTCTCTCTCTCTCTCTCTCTCTCTCTCTCTCTCTCATGACCATGACCATGACCATGTTTTCTACAAGGTCATGGGGTTCCCTTCTATCTGTTTTTCCTGGCGGCATGTTGTCGGAGGGAGAGGAGGGGGGGGAGAGAGCCTTGATCTGTGTCTATCCTGTTCTCAAACTCTTAGTGTTTTTGTAGTAGTATGTAGATAATAATAATTGGTAGCTTCATAATATTGAAATTAAACTTGGGAATGATTACTGAGGATAACCGTCCACTCTATGAGGAGCGCAGGGAGCGACATATCCTTCCCCGTCACTCAGATTAGCACTGATGCAATCAGATGCGAAGCGGAGGCGGCTGAGGACGTCAGCTAATACGCTTGATTGTTTCCGTATCCACGGCCGTGGAGAGGAGTCACTGCGGTATTGTCCCATGGATGTGATGTGGAGGGCATCATGGAGTGTGTTGTCCCAGGCAGAGCGGCAAACCCGAGAAATGAGACACTTTGCCGTGGAGAGAGGAAGGGGGAGTGGTGTTATGTTTACATCCGACAAGTCCATCTTGGCGGCGGCGTCAGCGACCTCGTTACCTGGAACACCTGAATGTGAAGCAAGGATCTTATACAGTAAAAGATCCTTGGTGTGAAGGTACCCACTGGAGGAGGATATTCCAGCTCTCAGTGTTGAGGTGGAGGAGGGTCCGTTATGTTGCGTGGACGAGGGTCCTGGATGAGTTATATAGATTGGCGCCAATATTGTTATACACTGTCACATAGTCTTATACTTTCACTTGTACTATCTTTTATTTTGACACTAAGGATGTATGACAGGAGAACAGACATAGATAAAGAAGCTAAATATATATAACATTGGCAAAAAATGTGACATTACAAGGTTAAATGGGCTGCAGTGCTTCAAAATCAAAGGTAACAATATAAATGTGTCTGATCGAGTCAAGAATCTTGGAGTGATCATGGATAAATACCTAAGCTTTGTGATGATCAAGTTAATGATGTCACCAGGATAGCGAGATATCACCTACGGAATATTGCCTTCGTCAGTAAGTACCTGCATGGATAGTAACTCAGTCAAGTTGTTGGTACACAGGCTTATTATGTCATCAGTAGGCTTGACTATTGTAATTAATTATATTTCAATTAACCAAAATATCAGTTGAAGAAATTACAAGGCATAATGAATAGGGCAGCCAGATTAATGAAGAGAATACCAAGGTATACTTAGGTGATTCTTTCATATATGAAAAAATCACACCAGTCCTCATCGACTTACATTGGTTGCCAACAAAGCCAAGGATTATTTTAAAAATCTGTGTCTTGACTTATCAAGCTATGAACACTGGGAAGCCGGGATATATAAGGGATCAGCTACAGAGATTTGAGTGCAACGCTAATGTTGGAAAGATCGAGGCATGCGTATGATGAACACAAACTTCTTGAGCCAAGGTGCAATACAGAGATTGGTGACAGGTCTTTCAAATACAGTGCCCCTAGATTATATAACAGGCTGCCTAGCCATGTGAAATGTAGTGAGAATATAAACATATTTAGAAAAAGACTAAGAACATATTTATTTGTTGATTGCTATGATATGAAAAATATGTGTATCAGTGACTTCTATGTCCTGTGATTTAGACAAATAAGGTAAAATGAGACTAATACTGCTAATAAGGAATTCTATTTATGTGATATGCTACTGTTGTTCCCTATTTCACTTATTTCATATTAAGAAATTGGAGATAATACTAATGGGAAACTATGTTTTGTGATAGGTGTTGATAGCCCTCCTTATTTCACGTATTGTTATCCCTATGTTAATGTTTGTGACGTTATTATTTTCCCATTAATATTGTACTTACAAATAGTTTGTTAAGGCTCTGCAGAGTGGGGCCTCAAAATACTAAATAAAGATAGATAGATTACCGAGACCACAACAAACAATATTATCATAACAACTAAACAATAAACATCACAAATAATCATTAATATTACCATAACCTAAACTAGGATAATGATAGCAATACAATATACCTTAGACTTATTATTAATATATATAGAGTTCTCGAGTCCTCGGCCTAAACAAAACATTATTGGAACATCATCATGGAGGCGGCGTGGACACCAGCACACACTCCCTTCTCATTATAATGTTGTGACAGGCTCTACGCGGGGCTTTACTACACCATTACACAGGTAAACTATGACCCAACAACACACATGACCTCACCCCAGTCAAGGTCAACTCCGCCCGCCCCCCCATGACCTAATTCACATATCCAAATAACAGCTGACACTACTATTTATTTTTTTATTTTATTTAGTTTATTGTTTTTTTTATGGGTGTTTTGACCTTGTTTTGGTTTATTGGTCATGTAAGGTCATGCATGTATCGCTGTGACCCCTTGTGTGACCTGTGATTTGTGGTCACGTAATTTTGTCGGGTGGGGTTTTAATTGTTTTGTTGTTTCTTAAATGCGGCAGTCTCTCTCTCTCTCTCTCTCTCTCTCTCTCTCTCTCTCTCTCTCTCTCTCTCTCTCTCTCTCTCTCTCTCTCTCTCTCTCTCTCTCGTTGCCCTTTCAATAATAATAATAGTGATAATAATAATAATACGGCAGTGCTTACAGGTACGGCAGCCATACGAATAGGGGGCCTGTCACTAGCCCACCATAACACACTCACAACACGACACACTCACCTTCATCTATATCCTTGTAGGTCGTCATGTCCAAACACTCTTTTTGCTGTACCTAACACACTATAATTAACACTCTTGGATGTAAACGAATAATTACGGTGTTTTTTTCTCATTTTGTCATTGTTTTTTCCGTTTTTCTTTTTTCTAAGGCTTATTTAGGGTTTACTTTCTATTTCAATAATTTTTATATATTCTATTCTATGGTTTATATTGGTTTAGTTTCATTATTATTGCTCTATTCTATTATTCGATTTTATGATTGACCTTAGAAATAAACATTTTTCTTGAAATAAATACGAATCAAATATAATAAATGTTTATGTAGGGAACTGATAGGTGTTTCAAACGATTTTTTAAAGTATATATAATTGCTTTCCTGTGTATAATAAAAATCTCAATTTTGGTTTTATATATACGTGACCCAGCCGCCACCTAACTGTACCTGTTGAAATCTGTTGATGTTCTTATATCAGGTTACTTACGCTTAATAGATAATGTTTTCTTTATATCCAACCACTATTAATGGTGAAGAATGATGTGTTATTGCTCCTCCATCCCTCAAAATGACATGTAGAGGAACAGGGAAGGTTTAAAACGAAGAAATATTATTACCAGGTCAGAGGTGCTTTCCGGCTGCTAGCGGTTACAAGAAGAAGAAGATTACTATTATGAGGTTGTATTTAGCGCTAGTTAGATATCACCTAGATTATGCAGCTCAATTTTTGTCCCCTTATTATAGGAAGGATATAGGCTCCTTGGAGGCAGTCCAGAGAAGAATGACCAAAATGTTTCAGGGGCCGAGATATTTACCCTACAAAGATAGATTAAAACCCCTTAATCTCCACTCCCTAGAGAGAAGGAGGGCAAGAGGGGATATGATTGAGGTTTCTAAATGGGTAAAAGGAATTAATAAGGGAAACATTGATCAGGTTTTAGAAATTAGTAGTCAGGATAGGACATGTGGAAATGAGTACAAGGTATAAAAACTTAGATTCAGGACAGACATAGGTAGATATTGGTTCACTAACAGAGTGGTGAACGATTGGAATAGGCTGGGTAGACACGTAGTAAGTGGTGAGTCAATAGATAGCTTTAAAAGACGGTTGGATCAGAGTATGGATAGGGATGACAGGTGGGATGGATAAATATTGGATTATTCCAAGGGTGGGAGACAAGGAACTGCCTCGTTTAGGTCATTAACTGGCCTCTTGCAGTCTCCTCATTTCTTATGTTCTTATGTTCTTACAACGGGATACAGCTGCCATATCTGTAAGCACTTATAGGCATGGCTTACAGGTACAGCAGCCGTATCCTCATAGTGCTCGCTTATAGATATGGCATGTGCCTAACTTTTGTGTATTAAAAATAAAAAAAACTTGTATATCCAAACCTAACCGTACCTAACCAAACATGACATAACATAACTTAACATAACTTTACCTAATCTAAACTTAGAATTATATTAAATGAAATCTATAATATATATCCGTGCGAAAATGGCCAGCGCGAGCCCTGCTATTATCATTATTATTATTATTACATACATAATCACCATCATTTCCATCACCATTAGAGTGCAAGTGAGCCCACCACCACCACCGTCACCACACCTACCACAGCCCCCTCGCCCCCCCTCCTCCCCCCGGCCCCCCACCATGGAGCCAGTGATGCTGCAGGGGCTGTGGGCGCCGGACAACCAGCAGCAGCATGCCCGCGCCCTTGAATACCTGCAGAGGCTGAGGGAGAGTACGGATGGTTGGCAGATGTGTGGGGCAACTTTAACCTCAGGAGGAACAAATCTAGAAGATAAAGTGAAGTTTGTGTGTTTACAGGTACGTGTGTGTGTGTGTGTGTGTGTACGTGTGTTTTTTTTTTTGTCAAGGTAATTCTGTGTCTGTCTGTCTGTCTGTGTATGTTTTTTCTTTCTACCTGTCTTTTTTTATCTGTTTGTGTATGTGTCATTTAGTCTGTGTCTCTCTGCCTGTTTGTCTTTTTATGTGTGTGTGTGTGTGTGTGTGTGTGTCTGTGTCTGTGTCTGTGTCTGTGTCTGTGTGTGTGTGTGTGTGTGTGTAAGAAAGTGCTATAGGTCAGCCACTCATACACACACACACACACACACACTCATACTTACACATGTACGTCCACACAGGTTATGGAGCACTACGCACGCACACGTTACGTCATGGCCACAGTAGAGGAACAGAATTTGCTGCGTCAACACCTGTCACAGTGGACCACAGCGCTGTGTATGGACCCAGAGGCTGAAAAGGTGAGGTTAGGGTAGTGTTATTGTAATGTATACACACACATGTACACACACATACGCACACACTATATACTGTCTTATCTATACACACACACACACACACACACACACACACACACACACACACACACACACACACACACACACTCACACACTCATTCTACTCTGTCTTATCTATACACACACACACACACACATACTTTACCTTGTCTTATATATATACACACACACCCTTACCTAACCTAACCTTGTCTCCTTCTCCCCCCCCTCCCCTACAGATCTTCATACAGAACAAGACAGCACAGTTGATGGCCTTGGTATTCATTGTGGATTACCCGGACCGATGGCCAACTTTCATCTCAGACGTCTTATCTACCTTACATACTGGACCCAATGCTGTAGAACTGTACCTAAGACTACTGCTGGCTATTGATACTGAGGTGAGTAGTAGTAGTAGTAGTAGTAGTAGTAGTAGTAGTAGTAGTAGTAATGTGAAACAAATGATTGATTATAATGATTGATTTTTATATATCTGCTAACCTTTTTCCATCTCTCTCTCTCTCTCTCTCTCTCTCTCTCTCTCTCTCTCTCTCTCTCTCTCTCTCTCTCTCTCTCTCTCTCTCTCTCTCTCTCTCAGGTTGTGGACCGAGAGATCATCCACACACAAGCCGAGAGTGAGAGGAATAACCGGATTAAAGATACAATGAGAGAACAGTGTGTGTTAAACATGACTAACTCCTGGTACGACATTCTGGTGAGTGTACATGTGTGTGTGTGTGTGTGTACGTGTGTGTGTGTATGTATGTGTGTATGTGTGTGTGTGTGTGTGTGTGTGTACTGTCCCGTCTGTCTCCAAATCTACTACTATTATTATTATTATCCAGTTTACTTTTGAAATCATGAATATTTGTTGCATTAATTACTTCTGCATCGAGTTTATTTATTTATTTCTATGCTTCTATATGGGAAGATGTATTTTTTTATGTCTCTCTTGCATGTACAGGTTGACTATCAATAATCTGGCATGAGTAAACAGATAGAAAGTGATTAATCTCTCTCTCTCTCTCTCTCTCTCTCTCTCTCTCTCTCTCTCTCTCTCTCTCTCTCTCTCTCTCTCTCTCTCTCTCTCTCGCAGGTCAAGTACGAGGAAAGTCACCCGCGGTTGGTGTGTTTATGTCATGATGTTATTGGTGCTTACATCTGCTGGATTGACATCACTCTTATTGCAAACGACAGGTGTGTGTGTGTGTGTGTGTGTGTGTGTGTGTAAGAGTAAGATACAAAAATAAGAATACTTTGGTAATGATCTTATAATCTCTCTCTCTCTCTCTCTCTCTTCTCTCTCTCTCTCTATCTCTCTCTGTCTCTCTCTCTCTGTCCTCTCTCGTCTCTCTCTCTCTCTCTCTCTCTCTCTCTCTCTCTCTCTCTCTCTCTCTCTCTCTCTCCCCGTGTCTATCTATCTCTCCCTGTATCTCTCTCTCTCTCTCCCTGTATCTCTCTCTCTCCCTGTATCTCTCTCTCTCCCTGTATCTCCCTCTCTCCCTGTATCTCTCTCTCTCTCTCTCTCTCTCTCTCTCTCTCTCTCTCTCTCTCTCTCTCTCTCTCTCTCTCTCTATCTATCTATCTCCCTCTCTTCTCTCCCTGTATTTCTCTCTGTGTCTCTCTGTATTTATCTATCTTCTCTTCCCCCCCCCCCCCTCCCCCCCCCCAGGTTTGTGTGTAAGCTTGTTGACCACTTGAAGGAGCCCCTAGTGCAGGAGGCCGCAGCTGACTGTATACACGAGATTATCACTAAGGGCATGGAACCGCTAGCCAAGACGCAGCTAATTGAGTCCTTCGTAACTGTACTGGACCGGGCGGGTGTACTCAAACCTGTTGATGTAAGTGTGTGTGGGAGGGGGGGGGTTTACGTGTGTGTGTGTGTGTGTATGTATGTGTGTGTGTGTGTGTGTGTGTGTGTGTGTGTGTGTGTGGTTCTGTCTCCATATCTATATTTGTACAGTTTTTCTTTCAATTGTTATACATTCTTTGCCCTTATCACTCCTTCCTTCAGTCTGTGTGTGTGTGTGTGTGTGTGTGTGTGTGTGTGTGTGTGTGTGTGTGTGTGTGTGTGTGTGTGTGTGTTACAGTATATCAAGAACACACACACATACATCTAACTAACATATAATTATCATCACTTTTCATCTTCTTTATATTGTATTTATATTTTGTATTGTAATTGTATTGTTATTTTTTTCTTTTCTGCAGGACGACAACTCAGATTTCTTGGTGAAGTTAGCCAGACTTATAAACGGTATCGGAGTACAACTTATTCTGGCTTGGCAAAAGTAAGTACTATTATTATTATTATTATTATTATTATTATTATTATTATTATTATTATACTGGCTTGGCAAAAGTAAATGTAGAGTGATTTATTCTATTATTTATTTATTTATATTATATTTCCTCCTCCTCCTCCTGCTCCTCCTCCTCGTCCTCGTCCTCGTCCTCCTCCTCCTCCTCCTCCTCCTCCTCCTCCTCCTCCTCCTCCTCCTCCTCCTCCTCCTCAGGTTGGACAAGAAGGAGGTTGAGAAGAAGAAGATGATCAGGTTAGCCGTGGAAAACAAAGTCACTCTTCTCCTCATCTTCATGGCCAGTGATTATGATGATATCTCTGCTGCCGTGTTTGAATTTGCACGTGATTATATACAGGTAGGTGTGTGTGGGTGTGTGGGTGTGTGCGTTTGTTTGTGTGTGCAGGGTGTGGTGGGTGGTTTTAGCGATGGGGATAGATGGGTTAGATGGGTAGTTTGACTGCTGGAGTGGTGATGCTGTGGTCAGTTGAGGTGGAAATTCCTTGATGAGTGGCAGGGGAAGGTCTGTGTGTGGTGGTGGATCTTCTGGTTCTAAAATGACTTAGTCTCCAGTAGGTGTGTGTGTGTGTGTGTGTGTGTATTGATTGTATGTGTTTGTAATTTTTAATGTGTTGTGTTGTAGTAATGAAATGATGTATAATGCAAATGTTATAGGTTAATTATATACTTTTTTTGGGGGGGTTTCACAAGTTAATTATACACTTTTTTCAGGGGGAGGCACACACACACACACTTTTTAAAAATTTTTTTATTTATTTATTTATTTATTTTTTTATTTATTTATTTATTTATTTATTTATTTATTTATTTATTTATTTATTTATTTATTTATTTATTTATTATAATTACGCATTCTCCTCTCTTAATTACAGTTAATTAAGCAGACCAGTACAGTGAGTGAGGTGGAGAGAGGTCTGCTTGAGAACATGCTGTACGTGGTCATTACTAAAACCAAGTATGATGAGTCTTACAACTTTGAACAAGCCGGGGAGGATGAGGCTATATTTGATGACTATAGAAAGAAACTCAAAGTGGTGTTCGATAACCTGGCAGCGCTCATACCGGAAGTGGTTTTAAAGGTGGGTGTGTGTGTGTATACGTGTGTGTGTGTGTGTGTGTGTGTGTGTGTGTGTTTGTAATGTAATGTAATGTAATGTAAAAAAAAAAATAAAAGTTTGTATATAGTGTAAAAAAAAATGTGTGTATGTTGCTTTTATTATTATTATTATTATTAACTCACTCTCGCTCTCTCTCTCTCTCTCTCCCTCTCTCTCTGCCTCTTCCTCCTTCCCTCCCTCCCCCCCTCAGGTAACGAAAGAGTACGTGGTTACAACCTTGAATCGTTGGCAAGCGTCAGCGTATGAGGATGTGGAGGCAGCTGTTTCCCTTCTGTACAACCTTGGTGAAGCTCTGCCAGCCTCCCACGGCAACCACTTCTCAGGACCTACTCAGGGGGGAGACCCGGCTTCATTACAGGTGTCACAGGTAAGGTCAGGTTAGGTCAGGTCACTCACAATCCTTACAGGTGTCAATGGTAAAATATATCTATTTATTTATTTAGATTTTTGATTTATTTTTGTTTACAACAAAAATATGTATAAAAAACCCTCCCGCTTTTGACCAGACCCTGTAAAGAAGACAGTAGGAGGAATATAAGCAAGGGTTGGAGGTCCAGTTAATATTAGAGGTGTGTTGACAGGTGGAAAAACAGACAAAGGAAGAAAGTTCCAGAGTTTACCAGTGTAAGGGATGAAAGAGTGAAGATACTGGTTAACTGTTGCATTAGGAAGATGGACAGAATAGGGATGAGAAGAAGTAGAAAGCCTTGTGCAGCGAGGCCACGGGGTGGGGGGGGGGGAGACATGCAAGTCATCTAGTTAACATTTATATCTTTTTTTTAACCTCCTGGACCTAACTTAACCTGACTTGACCTCCCTTACCCAGGTCAAAACCTCCACCATGCAGGAGATGATGAGGCTCCTGGTCAGCTCTGGAGTGTCCGCTCACACCCACCCGGCCGTCTCCTTACAGTTCTTTGAGTGTGTGGCACGCTATGAAAAGTTCTTTGCCTGTGAGCTGCAGTTTATTCCCGGCATACTGACTGCATTCCTAGACGTGCGGGGAATGAGGAACCCAAACCCAAGGGTGAGTGGTGGGGGGGGAGGGGGAGAGAGAGGGTGAGGGCAGGGAAAGGGAGAGGGAGAGAGAGGTAGGGTGTTGGAGTGGGAGGGAGAGGGAGAGAGAGGTATTGAGAGGTGATAGACTTTGTAAAAATGTTTTGAATTAATTTATGGGTGAAAAGTGTGTGTGTGCGTGTGTGTGTGTGTGTGTGTGTGTGTGTGTGTGTGTGTGTGTCCAGTTTGATCTGTTATCTTCTGTTTATCCAAGTAACACACACACACACACACACACACACATACACACACGCATATATTTATTCCTGAGCTAAAACTTAACCTCCATTTCTTCCTAAAGTGACCTATTACCCATTATAATTGACCTCCTCCTACTACTACTACTACTACTACTATTACTACTACTACTACTACTACTACTACTACTACTAACAATCTCATCCACAGTTGCGCAGTCGTACGAGTTACCTGTTTTCCCGAGTGGTGCGTTGTTTGAAGGGACATATTATTGACTACACAGAACATGTGCTCACCCAGCTGGCACCACTACTAGTACTGGCCCATCCACAGCCTGGTGAGTGTAGGGGGGGGGATGCAACACCGCTATTCCTGCAGCTGTACATGTCTGAAGCAGCTGCAATACCCTTTTCCCCTCTATTCCTGCAGCTGGAGTGTCTGGTGTTGGTCTGCTCACCCCGGACGACCAGCTGTATGTGTTTAAACCAGCTGCAATACCCTTTTCCCCTCTATTCCTGCAGCTGGAGTGTCTGGTGTTGGTCTGCTCACCCCGGACGACCAGCTGTATGTGTTTGAGGCAGCTGCAATGTTAGTCGTAGCCGGAAACACATCTGCGCAGGAGAAGGAACTGCTGATGAGGAACCTGCTGGCACCTGTGTTCTCAGAGGTGACCCGACTTGCTGGCAGCCTCGCGCAGGAGTATGACCCCATGATGCAGGTCAGGTCAAGGTCAAGTTGTGGTGGTGGTGGTAATTTGAGTTTTTTTTGTTTTTGTTTTTTGAGACAAACAAAAATATGTAAAATAAAAAAAATCATCCCGCTTGTTATTATTATTGGTTTTATTTATTTATTTTATTATTTGTGTATGACCCCCATGATGCAGGTCAGGTCAGGGTGGTGGTGGTGGTGGTGGTTTGAGTGTGTTTATATTATTAGTTTGTTTTATTTATTTTGTGGTACAACATCATCTCATTTCATCACTGCCCAAGGAAATCAGAGTCTGTATGTGTGTGTGTGGTGTGTGTGTGTGTGTGTGTGTGTGTGTGTGGTGTGTGTGTGTGTGATATGCCAACAGTGGTGTCCTATGCACTCATTTGAAAAGATAGAAAAAGTAATAGTTGATTCGTGTCATTGTTTGTTGACTTTCCTTCCCTTCCCCTCACATCACCTCCCCTCACTCTCTCCCCCCAGATGAACATTGCCAAGAGCATCTGTCACGCTACAGCTGTCACCGCAAGAACCTCCAAAGCTTTCTCCAATCAAAACACCATCCAAGCGTGTGGGTGTGTGCAGCTGTATCTGGAAGCATTGCAGCTGTTCATTAACTGTCTAAGTGTACGTACATGTGTGTGTGTGTTTATGGAGAGAATGAGGTTACCATGTCTAAATCCTAAACAGTTTATTATTTGGGGCAATTAACCTAACCTTCCCTTCCCTGGGTACAGGTTGGGGTTGAGCGTGAGGTTGTGGGTGCTGGGGTGAGACAGCTGATGCATCGCCTGGTGGTGTGTCTTGACGGTAACAGTCTGCTGCCGCTGCTGCCCTCAGCCTCACAAGCCCTGCTGCACACACCCTCCACCAACGCACTCACTGAATACCTGCCTCTCATCAACCAATCAATTACCAAGTTTCAGGTGAGACACACGCACACATATATATATACACACACACACACATATACCTATACACACACACCCACCAATGCAGAGACAGCGACAGACACACAGACACAGACAGACATAGAAAGAGAAAAAGACAGACAGACACACATACACACACATTGACACACACACACACACACACTTATTAATCCTATTTTAATCTATATTCTTACCACACACTTCTATAAACACTCATTCTGACCTCATGACCAGTGACCTTAAGCCTATAACCTTGCCCCCAGAAGGACATTGGGCCTTTCCTCCAGACCATCTTTGTCCCCCTTGTGTCGGCCATCTTTACCGCCCTCTCGGAACCTCTGGAGGACAACGAGGAAGAGGAAAAGAGGACAAGAAGACTACTCCAGCGAGGGTATTACCTCTTCCTAACTACCATCGTGTCTAACAACCTACTAGACACACTGGCGGCTCTGGATGCTACTACACTACATCAGGTTATACTCATTAATGTGTTGTATGTGTTGTATTACTATTTATTTCTTCAGTCAGTGTTTTTTCAGTGTGTCTGTGATTCCATGTTTATTTACATTTTTCTAGTTTGAATCCCTTACTTCTTGTTCTATTCTGACTACTGACTGTAAGAACTTTTCCTACATCCCCCTTATTAAAACCAAATGATGGTTGTCATTATTTGTTGAGTCCTCACTACAGTCACCTTTAGGGCATCCTGTGAGTGTGTTGTGTTGTGTTGCAGGTGTTGAGAGTGTGTTGTGTTCTGTTACAGGTGTTGAGAGTGTGTTGTGTTGTGTTACAGGTGTTGATGTCTGTGGTACAAGGAGCAGTGGAGTTTCCTGACCCGGTGGCACAGAAGAATTGCTTTGTAATCCTGCGCCGGCTGGCAGAGGCTTGGGGGGAGAAGGATGTGGGGCCACCTGGCTTTGTGGAGTTCCTATACACACAGGTGAGTGAGGGAGGAGGTCACCTTTGTAAGATTGAATGTACAATTAGTAATTACTGTACTGCAATTACAGGTACAATTAGTAATTAGTGCATTACAATTTCAGGTTGTTCCGGCATGTTTCTTGGCTCCCTTGAAGACCACGTTTGACCTGAATGACGCCCAGACCATCCTGGCGCTGCACGAGTCTGTCACGTGTCTGCAGTCTGTGTACAAGAAGCGCGGTGACGAGATAGTGTCTTACCTGCGCTCAGAGTACCTGCCCAAGATGGAACTGTCACCTGACCTCATAGCAGAGTACTGCCAGGCACTCACCTCGGATGCCAAGTTCTTTAGGAATTACAGCAAAGTGTTCTTCCAGCGTGTCAAGTCATGAGGTGGGTGAGGAAGGCATTGCTACTGAGGCACTGCTACTGAGGCACTGCTGCTGCTGCTACTGTCCTGTGTGGTGGTGAGTCCTTGCTGCGGCCTTGCTAGGTGTGTCAGATGTGTGTGTGGGACTGAATTCACTGCATTGTTGTGTGATGCAAGAGTTGCTGCAAAGATATATCTAGTCATATCTGCTGAGACCCAGTAGTGGAGGGTAGCAAGCATCCTGCATGACTGAACCAGGCAGGGGGGGCGGGGGGGTGGTACAGGTGCCGTCATCTGGGTGTTACTGATGACATGATAATGCAGTGCGCAGGGCAGGGCAGGGTAGGGCAGGGAATGGTGCACGGGTCACCTCACCATCTTGTTTGAGAAAAGTTTGCCAGACAGACAGACAGACGGTCACCATTGTACTCCCAATGTTTAGACAGTGTGATAGTGTTGTCTGATACACTGGAGTGGTTGTGTTGTGCCTTAATGCACCAATATTTAAACACCAATCAGGGGCTGAAGTAAGGGTTCACGTGGGTGTGTGACTTGAACATTTCCAACACCTAGTCCGTCACCCTTCACCCTTCACCCTTGAGTTATCACTTGGCTTGAGTTAAACCTTGATTAAACCACCTTCACTTCACATCACTAATGGGTTGAGGTCAAGAATATTTCCTTGATGGCAGGACAGACAGACAGACTAAGTGTTGATTCATTACAACAACAACAACGACAACAACAGACTCATATCCTGTTCATACTGATACTGGACGGTTAAAAAAGTAATAATGTATCTTGTGTACTCAAAATTGTCCTGGAATGTGT
>JAPQNM010000026.1:7567859-7580359 GCA_029783475.1 Metacarcinus magister
TACTGTCTAGCATTCAACAGTACCTGATTGAATGTGTATGTGTGTGTGTGTGTGTGTGTGTGTGTGTGTGTGTGTGTGTGTGTGTGTGTGTGTGTGTGTGTGTGTATGTTAACAGTACCTGGTTGAGTATGTCTGCAGCCCTCTGGTCCCTTTCTTCCATGTAAGGTTCAATGTCCCGCACCACAAAGGTTGGTTTGGTGCCACTGCTCATCTGAAACACAAACCAACAACAATAAGTAACACGAAACACAAACCATTAACAATAATATATCTAAACTTTTTTTTTAAATTTTTTTTTTTTATACATTAAAAGGACACTGGCTAAGGGAAAACTAAAACACGTAACTACTACTACTACTGCTGCTGCTACTACTACTACTACTCTCCAATACTGACCCTCAGACTAAGGCTTCCGTCCACGAGTCTAGCTTCCCTGTGGAACATGAGGTAGAAGGGAGTGTAGCCGCTTGCCGTAACATACTCTGTGTTGACCTCGTACACCTGCGGACACACAAACACATGACACAAACACCTGCACATACCATGTGTTAATAATAATAATAATATTTTTACTCTTTATACATGTATTTTGTCACCTGAGAACATGCTGAATGCAGGAATATCGTTCAATACAAAAGATTAAACATTTAACTCCAAACTATTATAAATATATATAAATATAAATATATATATATATATATATATATATATATATATATATATATATATAAAAATAATAAATAAATAAATAAATAAATAAATATAAAAATCAAAATCCTCTTTAATATATAATATTACACATTATCCTACCTTCTTCTGCAGCAAGTCATCCCAGTCAGCTTCAGACTCAAGACAGTGTTGTAGGATGGATGTCTTGATGTTGGCTTCATCAGGACGGTTCATCTGAGTCTTACTCACAGCCACTACATTCACTCCAAGCCTCATGTCCAACTCTAGACTCAACTGTGGGGGGGGAGAGACAGTCATGTGTGTGTGTGTGTGTGTATACAGGGCCTAAGGTACAGTTGTGCACTCCTGTCCTGTCTCCGTATCTATATTTGTACAGATTTTCCTTCTCCTCCTCATTCCCTTCCTCCTTCATCTACCTCCTCCACCTCCTCTTCCTTCCTCCTCCTCCTTACCTCCTGTACAAACTCTTCACTCTGGTCTGAGATGAATTTCCTTACCTCCTCCTATTCTCCCCCATCCCCCCCCTCCTCCTCCTCCCTCCTCTTCCTTACCTCCTGCACAAACTCTTCACTCTGGTCTGAGATGAATTTCCTCGGCGGTCCTTGCCTAAACACGGCTGTCTGCAGGGCTGAGGTCAGGTCAGATACAGTGGTGTCACGCAGAGGTACAGACACCGTGTACTTAGTAAACATGTCTATGATGACGGCAACAAAGGCGTTACCCCGACCTGATGACATGAACTGACCTACGATGTCTACACTCACCACCTGGGAAAATAGGTCACAAAGGGAAATTAGGTTTGTAAGGGAAATAGGTCACTAGAGGGGAGGTTTGAGGTTTGTAAAAGTTTCAGGTCATTTCTTTTTAAGGGAAGATGATGTTAAGATGTATTATATAAACCAGATATAATACAATAAGATAAGATATAATATAAATACAATATGTTAAACTGATACTATTTGTAAACAAGGGTGATGGATTTGACAGTGTGTGTGTGTGTGTGTGTGTGTGTGTGTGTGTGTGTGTGTGTGTGTGTGTGTGTGTGTGTGTGCGTGCGTGTGTGTGTGTGTGTGTGTAACTGCTACGTAACACTCACCTCCCAAGGCTCGGTGACTCGTACAAATCTATGGTTGGGACGATTTAGTTTGCTGAACTCACAAGATTTGCATCGCACAATCTGTAACAATACAATCATAACAATAACATTAAGAAAAGCAACATTAATATTACTTTTATACATAATCTTTAACAATACAAATTAAACAAAGAAAAACAAAGGAATCACACACCATTAAGACAAGCAAAACTAATAATCTTTTCACACACAGAACACAAGGAACTTTATATATACAGAACACAAGGAGGAGGAAACATAATTATAATGAAAGATAGTAAGATATTAACATTATACATCCATTGAAAGAAAGCATCAGAGAGAGTTAATAGAAAAATAATGATGTATTTATATTCTCATTTAACTAAGGATATGAAAACATTAATACTGTGTTGTGTTGTGTTCTGCATTGAACCTAACTTAACTTCACCTAACTTCCCTTACCATGGCCACCACATCCTCCACCATAATGGTCCAGTAGTATTTCTCTGAGAGTCTCTTCAGTGTCTTGGTGCGGCCTGGGGGGAGAGAGGACGTCAAGGTCACTCTATCATACACTCACGTCTAAGCAACAATAATAGTGTTCATGATAATATATTTTTCTTATAAACATCCGACCTTTTAATAAATAAGTGTTGAAGATATGCGACAAAGATTGAACCCGAGTTAGAAGGGAAGAAAGATTGGGTTTGCTATTCTTGGAGGAGAGAAAAGCTATCCTACTACATCCTTCCCTCTCTTCCCTTCCTCCCTCCTACCACACACACCCTCGCACCTTCCTACCACACACACACACACACACACACACCCTCACCACAGTGTTCTCCAGTCTTGGACATAACGTGACACTCTTCAAAGGCCTTGTTCTTCTCCTCGTTAGTGTACAGAACGAGCCGCATCTCTTGCCTGTCCTTGCCTATGTAGTAAAGTGTGTTGTCTGCAAAGGAAGGAAGGGAAAGAAAAAGTTAGTATATAAAATAACTACACAACATATATATATATTTTTTTATATTATATTATATTATCTACAAAGCATATATATTTTTTATTTCTATACAACTGTCCATTACAAACCCAAAAAAAACACTTACTTTCAATAATAAACTTTTTAGCAGACTTCCTGATTCCATTCTTCTCTGTGATATGAACTGAGGGAAGGTAAGTGCCAGTCTCCATGTAGTGCCGGATCTGACGCAGGTGTAAGGTGCCGTCCTTGCCTTTACGCACCATCTCACCACCCTAACAGACACACACACACACACACAGTTAGTAATGCCTCCTAACCTAACCTAAGTCTCCATGTAGTGTCCTAACAAGGTCACCAGGACAGACAGACAGTTAATGTACAGACAGACAGACACAGTTAACGTACAGACAGACACAGTTAATATATATATATATATATATATATATATATATATATATATATATATATACCTTTATGCAACATCTCACTACCTTATATGGTTACCAAGACACATAGTTAATATATAGGCACAGCTTACAGGTACAGCAGCTGTACCTGTACGTCTACCCACAAGCTTCTATACAAATGCAGATGATATGCCTACTATTAGGCCTATAGTACTACTACTACTGTGGGCCAATACAATAATAGCCTAGCCAAGGGCTATCTATCTATCATAGTTTTGGGGCGGGGAGGGTGTTGAGTGGGTGTCGCAGGGATGAATGGCGCCTCAACTGCATTGAACCAGCTTCGGTGGGGCTCACCTTGCAAAAGGTTGAAAACCCCTAACCTAGAGCATTCAGGTGAAGATGTAAAACAATACCGTAAAGACAGTGAATAGTTTTAAAGGTAAGATTGATCCGCTGATAAGGCAAGTGTGAAGGGGGGCGGGGCACCTTATGTGTCAACGAAGGCTTACTGCACCGAGCCTCAACACACCACCAACTTTACTGAGGCTGATAAGAATACTGGTGTGTGTGTGTGTGTGTGTGTGTGTGTGTGTGTGTGTGTGTGAGAGAGAGAGAGAGAGAGAGAGAGAGAGAGAGAGAGAGAGAGAGAGAGAGAGAGAGAGGATTACCTTACCTTATTCTCTTCCTTTCCTTAATTCCTTCCTTTATATCAACACACGCACATATGTACTATCTTCTCCTTTTCTTTATTGATCTATATGCACTGCTTTATTAAGTCCTATTATTCTTCCTTTCTTTCTGTTTCTCTTGTCAAAATATAACAACAATTTCCTTCCTTCTTGTCACGCGGTAAAACACAGTAAACAGCTGATTCAACCTTCCTCTTGCGGCCTGTTTTGATTTGTATATTTCTCTCTCTCTTTCTATTTTATGTTATTTGTTCATGTTTAATCCATTCGTTATTTCAATGTTAGTTTTGTTTTATTTATTTATTTATCTATTTCTTATTTCTCAGGATATTATAGTTTGTTTACATTTTTTCCCAGCTGGCGAATGTTACCGATTTTTTACCGATTTCATTTACAATATATGTATAAATATATTTCTTTCTTTCTTTTTTTTCATATGTATTGTTACAGTATTTCATTAATCTATTTACGTAAACAATAAAACTATATTCAATTTAATTAACAGAAGAAGAAAACGAAGAATAGAAGGAAAAAAATGACCTTACAGGAAAAATAATGAAAAAAAATAATAAAAAATAACAATAATAAAAACAATATAATCCTCCACCACCCACCATAGTTTCATCACCCAAGTAATGGATGATGACCAATGGATGTCTTCTGTGTGCACCCAGTTGGGCCGTGACCTCAGCAGGGTCAACCAACCTCTCCCAGGTCACCCGCACGAAGGAGTCTGACCTCGTGCCATCCGTGAGGTCATAGGATGGATACTTGGTCTAGGGGGGGGCGGGGGGAAGGAGAAATAATGACCATGATGATGATGATAATGATGATGAATTCTCAATTTTTTTATAATTTTATTCATCGAGAAAATGAAAATCTACATAATGAATAAATATTTCCAACAATATTATCTGTATGTTGACCTGACCTAATTTTCCTGACCTGACCTCACACACACACTCACCTTGCGCAGTGCTGGTCGTTTGCCTCCCACGTTCTTGACCTGACCTTCCCCCCAGGTCAAGTTGTCATACATGCTCTCTCGAAGACCTGCAAGGATGAATGAAACTTTTTTTTTTACCCCCCTCTCTCTCTCTCTCTCTCTCGGCACCCTGCGTCAACCCGCTTGCCTGTTGGCTGGGATATTTTATTTATTTATTTATTTCTCTTCGCTATCGTTCCACCTTGACTGGTTAACACGAGCTGACTAAGAGCCCGTCAGTGTATATCCATTATGATCAGGGATTGTATCGAGGTGGAGGGAGAGGTTACCTAAACACGCTGGAAGGTCAAACAAGATCACACACAAGGTCACGTAAGTAAAGTCACAGTGTCACACTCACCCAGTGCCAATGACGGAGCCTTGATGATGTACACCTCGCCTGCCTTGGGGTCACGGATGGGAAGGTCACACACGTGGTACAGAGGAGGGTCATCTGGGGGGGGGGAAGGAAGGAGTGTTTGTACGTACGTGTGTGTGTGTGTGTGTGTGTGGAGACAGAGATTATATAGAATGCTACTACTATTACTACTACTACTACTACTACTATTACTACAACTACTACTACTACACTACTACTGCTCCTCCTACTACTACTACTACTACTACAACTACAACTACTACTACTACTACTCATCATTACTTACTCATGATCAGCAGCACGTCTCGGTGAGTCATGGAGGCTGTATAGGCTCGGTATAGAGGACCCAACCCTTTACCTTCCGGCTCCTCCTGTTATATACACACATCAGTTATGGTGTTAGGTAAGGTAAGGTAAGGTATTGTAAGGTTACTCTCACATCCATCCCTTTGTTATCCCTCTTAACACACATGACACACACACACTCTCTCTCTCTCTCTCTCTCTCTCTCTCTCACTTCAACACACACACACACACACACACCTCATAGTTCGGCTTCTTTCCACAACACATAACTTGATGCCTGGGGTCCCCTGGTATGTAGTGCACCACCCTTAGCCCTGGACTATCCTCCCAGGCGTAGTCATAGGTATAGCGTAGGAGGCGGTGGCTTGTATTCCCTTCTTGATCGCGAATGTAACTATAGGTACGGCGGAACTTGCCTTTCTTGTGTCCTGTGACGTACCAATTGTGGCAGTCTAGGCGACGGACCTCTGTGTGGGGGGTGGGGGGGTGGGGGAGAGAAAGAGAGAGAGGGAGAGAGTAATAGTGTGTGTGTGGGAGAGAGAGAAAGTGTGTGTGTGTGTGTGTGTGTGTGTGTGTGTGTGTGTGTGTGTGTGTGTGTGTGTGTGAGAGAGAGATGTAACAGTACAGTATTAGAATATATCTTATACATTTTTCATACTACCACTACTACTACTACTACTACTACTACTACTACTACTATTATTACTATTATTATATTTAGCACCAACAAAAACAAATAAAAAATCATTATAATTCCATGATACAATTATAATATAGACTAATACAACACACACACACACACACACACACACACACACACACACACACAGAAGGAAGAGGTGATAATGGCAAAAAATATACATCAACTGAAGGAAGGAAAAACTGTACAAATATAAATACAGAGACAGGACAGGAACACATGACTGTACCTCAGGCCCTGTATACACACACACACACATACACACACACGTACACACACCTCCCTTCCTGTATGGTATTGCCACCACGTACACATCGCCTGGCTGGGGGTCAATCAACGGTAGGAACGAGATTCGACTCACATCTGGATTACCTGGAGAGAGAGAGAGAGAGAGAGAGAGAGAGAGAGAGAGAGAGAGAGAGAGAGAGAGAGAGAGAGAGAGAGAGAGAGAGAGAGAGAGAGAGAGAGAGAGAGAAAAAAAAAATTACTACTACTACTACTGAGTGTAATTTCAAAAGGTTTAGTCTCCTTACATAACTAGAATTTAGGAATCCCTTCTACCCTCTTAGTGATCCTTCTCTGCACTGACTCTAAAACAATCCTCTATCCATTCTATAATACAGGGACTAAAATAATACGGCATAGTTGAGGTGAAGGGTCTGACTAAAACATTACGAATAAATAGTTACCATAATATTAATAAAAGTTAGATGCTATTAACTTAACTTACATAAAAAGTGGTCTAGCTGTTTTTCCGTGAGTGTGTGTTCTTGGCGTAAATAGACCAGAGTTCGCGATTCTGTGGTGGTAATTTGAAGGCGAGTTTTGCGTTCACCACCACCACCACCACCATCACCACCACCACCACCACCACCACCACCTTCATCGCTATCATCATCCTCCTGAGTTATGGTGAAGTGAAAGAAATGTTTTTTTATCATTATCATTTTTTTTTACATTTGTGATTGTATTCGTATTATTTAGTCATACAATTAACACTGCTTACTATCCACTCACTCCTTTATCCTTCATCCACACACACACACACACACACACGTACGTTCCAGTCCTGCAGTGTACGTGGTGTAGCCCTGTACGGCCCCACGGACACCCTCCCCCCCCTCTCCTCATCCTTAGTGTCAAGCCTCAGCTCAGGTAACTCTAATAGGTGGTCTGGACGGCGTTTACGTAGGGGGGCGGACTCCCCCTCCTCTATATCCAACACCTGGGGGGGGGGTAAGGGGGGAAGGGAGGAAGGGAGGAGGGGGGGAAGGAGGAAAGGGTGGGAGGAAGGTGGGAGAGAGAGAGGGGAGAGGGAAGAGAGAAGGAGGAAGGGTGGGAAAGAGGGAAGTGGGAGAAGAGAGAAGGTGGGAGAGAGGGAAGGGAGAGAAGGTAGGAAGGAGGAAGGATGGATGGAGAGAGGGAGAGAGGAAGGAGGGAAGGGAGAGAGAGAGAGAGAGAGAAGGTAAGAGGGAGGGAGAGAGAGAGAAAGAAACAAATGTATATTTTTAAAGTATATATATAACTACTTATTATATTTTCCAATAATTTTCAGTCCAAGAAAGGAAGGAAGAAGAGTTTATACTACTACTACTACTACTACTACTACTACAACTACTACTACAACACCTATAACTACCCTCCTAACCTTTTGAATAGTAATCTTGGGCAGCCCTTCAGGAAACAGTTGAGTGACAAGAGTGGTAGTGGAGGTGGAGCCGTATTCCACTTGTATGGGTGGAAGAGCAGCGTCTAGGAGGTGGTGGTCTGCCGGCCGGGTGGAGGTGAAGGTGGAGCTGCTGGATGTACCCTCACATAGCCCTTCCACCTCTCCACCTGTTGTAGGAAGAAGATGGAGGAATTATTGTTATTGTTGTTGTTATTTTTATTGTTATTATTTTATATTTTATTAATGGGTAATGTGAAAGTTATGATCAAATTAAAACTACTACTACTACTGCTACTACTGCTAATGCTACTACTACTGCTACTCCTACTACTACTACTACTACTACTACTACTACTACTACAACTACAACTACAACTACAACAACAACAACAACTACAGCACATCCTTACCCAGTTCAGCAAAGGTCTGGTTTAATGTATCAGAATCCATAATATTACTTCCTAAGCCGGCTAAGATTGACCCAGCTTGTTCTGTGGCCGGGTCACGTCCTAGTCCTGTATTGACCTGAGCTGAGTCCAGGGTGTCGCTGACCTCTAGGTGGGTCAGGTCAAGTGTGGCGGCTGTGGTGGTGACCTTGGTGATGGATTCTAGTCTTCTTAAGTGTTCCTGTTCCTCCTGAAAAAATATTGGATGTGGTGAGATTTTTCTTTTCTATCTCTCTCTCTTTTTTTTTTTCTCTCTGTGTCTCTCTATCTCTTTTTTTTTCTCTCTCTATCTATCTCTCTGTCTCTCTTTATTTATCTGTCTCTCTATCTATTTATTTTTCTCTCTCTCTATCTATCTATCCATTTATCTCTCTTTATTTATTTTTTTTCTCTTTTTTTTATATCTTTCTCTGTGTGTGTGTGTGTGTGTATCTCTCTCTCTCTCTCTCTCTCTCTCACCTTCACTCTATCCAGGTAAGGTCTGCAGTCGCCCAGGTAATGTATCACCGTCCTTGCTCTAATTAAAGGTGTGTGGTAGGTGAGGCGACCCAGCTTGACCTCGCCCCCCCCGCTGACACCCACACCCCCCCCCACACCCTCAACCAGAGCGGATGTCTCCAAAAGGCCATAGTCGTTGGATGACAGCCGGATGTCACCCATAATGTGCCAGGAATAGAGGTCAAGTTTGTCTGCGGTGGAAAGGTCATTTAAATATTACGGTTGATTTATATTATATTATTTTTAACATTAAGATCTGTTTCCTGTACGCACGATGAAAGAGGAAATTATGATGTAGGAGGAATAGTAATAAATGTAATAAGATACAGAAAGAATAAATAATATATATATATACAAAATCATTAGTCCACTTTTCGAGAGTTGATATCTTCAAAACAACATCTATAAAAAAAAAAATAAATAAATAAATAAATAAATAAAAAAACCCCACATTATTCCTCCTTTTGCCTTCACCTTTAGAGTCCATATTAGTAACATACACCCCGCCCGGCTGAGGTTCTGTGATGGGGTGAGTGAGTCCGCCGCCAGCACTCAGCAGCTCCCAGATGTGACTTGGAGGTAAGGGAGAGTTGGTGAGCAGCTGAGAATGTTGACCAAAGTTGACGTCACCCACAGAGAGCAAGGTGTGGGTGTCTGTCCTCAGCTATGGGGTGGAGAATGGGGGTTAGGTATATGTATGTGTTTATATATATGCGCGTACATGTATACATACACGCACACGCATACATATACATACTTATATAGGGATTGTAATGTATGGGTGTGTGTTCTTAGCTAATGGGTCTTAGTTATACATACATACTCTTATATAAATAAATATACGCTTATACATGCTATTTATACGTACATGAAAATGCATTCTAATAAACGGTTTCTCATCATTATCATTATCAAACACGTACACACACACACACACACGTACACACAACATACCGGCACAGTGGCACTCCTTATCTCCAACATGCTTTCATTATCTTTGGTTGGCACATAGTGGACCAACATGAGATCAGTATTGTGGACCAGATGTACATAGTCGATCCGTATAAGTGGAGCGGCCCAGATGTGTTTCTTATGGCGGAGCAAACCCCATCTCCACATCACTACTGGCTCCTTGCGTGGAATGGGCTGCCAACCCTTCTGAGTCCACTTGTAAGGGTCTACCGGGGTCTTGTCTGGAAGTGGAGGCAGGTGGAGTTAAGTGGATTGAAGTGGAATATTTTTATTTATTTATTTATTTATTTTTTATTTTTATTTTTTAGATTTAAAGTGGAATGGTATTTTAGTGAGTGTATTTCCACCACCCTTTCTGAGTCCACTTGTTGTAAGGGTCTACCGGGGTCTTGTCTGGAGGTGGAGGCAAGTGGAGGCAGGTGGAGTGAGGTGGAGTGAGGTGGAATGATACAAATTTGTTTTTATTCCACAATTTGAAAAAAATAAATAAATGAAAAAAAAAATAAAAAAGAATGAATGAATGACTGAAAAATTAGTAATAATAATAATAATAAAAATAACAGTAACAATAATAATGATAGTAAAAAAAATAATAATAGTACAAATAATAATAATAATAATAATAATAATAATAATAATAATAATAATAATAATAATAATAGTACTTACTGGAGTTAGGTTTGGTCACCAGGTAAGCTTCACCTGCCTCTGGGTTCCTAATTGGTAACTGTGTCTTGCGGCTTCGATCTAAATTTTCTGCAAGTAGAGACAAAGAATTACGGCACAACACACAACTTTATGAAACATTTCCCACCCTAACACCATTGAATATTAAGTATAAAATGTATTAAATATTATGTATTAAACCCAAAGAGTATTAATTATCAACTATTAAGCCTAATTAAAGGTTAGATCATACCTTAAAATGATAACTTAAGCTTCTATACAATAATAAAAATGAATTAATTAGTAAGAAATGTTACGTATATATAAATTTTTCACTTACCTAGTAGACGAACAATTCTTTTCTTCATCATTCTGTGGCCGTAGTGGTATAGGCCGTTCTTGTCTGTATGTGTGTATGTAAGGGGGGTAAAGGGGGGGGGCAGGGCTGTTAGAAATACGTACATGGAAATATATACTAACTTATAAAAGAAATACATACATACATACATACATAGTGATATTTAAGAGATGGAATATTGTAATGTAATGTAAAGTATAGAAAATTATTGATCTCTCTCTCTCCTTCCCTTCTCCCTTTCTTTCCCTTCTAGCCTTCCTTCCCTTCCCTAATCCACCTTTCCCCCTTCCCTCCACCTCCTCCCCTCCCTTCTTCCACCTTCCTCCACACTCACCAGGCTGCACTAAAGTCTCCTCCACATGGTTTGAGGTTGGGTGGAAGACAGGCTTAACCTCCACATCCAAGTCCTCAGGTTTCAGCCCCACACACCCGACCTCCTGAAGGTGCCGCAGACTGATCTTGTATAAGTGTTCCTCCTTCAGGTAATGTTTATAAGGGGAGACACTGGTATCTTGGGGTATGTTAGTGTCTTGTTTTTTTTCTTGTTTTTTGTCTGGTTTGTTTTTTCTCGTTTGGTCTGTGGTGATGAGGAAGGAAAAAAAATTATATAGAAATTGATAGAGAATAGAGAAGTAATATATAAATTCATGTGTACGGTACGCAGATATTGTTATGTTAGTGTGTGTGTGTGTGTGTGTGTGTGTGAAAATCAAAACCAGCATCATTATCATTATTAAAAAAAAATATATATATATATATAATGAATAAATGAATAAATAAAATAAAAATAAATATATATATAAACTCCAGAAAAATAAAAAATAAAAAAAATATCATACCATCATCATCATCATTAGAAAAAAAAGGTATTAAAAAAAATAAATAAATAAAAAAAAACCGAAAAAATAAAATAAATAAATAAATAAATAAAAAATATATAAAAAAACCCAACAAAATAAAAACATATCATACCTTTCAAACCACCATCACCATCACCATCACCATCATCATCATCATCATTAGCACTCCTGGTAGTAATGACCTGCCCTGTTATATAAGGTTTGGGATCGCCTAGATAGTGCACCAAGGCCCTGTGTGGTACTTTGGGTGAGGTATACTTGAGACGGATGAGTGTAGGTCTTTCACCCGTCACCCGCTGGCACACCTCCATCACCTGATACACCCGCGGCTGTACCTGTAACTGTGCTAAGTCATCCCACTCTAGCAGGTCCGGGGTGTCATCTGGGGGAGGCGGGAGGAGAGGAAGGGAGAGGAGGTAGGATGGAAGGTAGGATGGAAGGTGGGATGGAGAGGAAAGAGAGGGAGGAAGAGGAGGTAAGGAGGGAGAGAAGGAAGGAAGGAATGAAGGAGAGGAGGTAGGGAGGAAGAGGAGAGGGGGGAAGGAGGGGAAGAGGGAAGGAGGGAGGGAAGGAAAAGAAATGAGAATATTATATACATGTATTTATAACTACACTCTCTCTCTCTCTCACACACACACACACACACACACACACACACACACACACGTACACATGATAGTGTCTGCATGACATTTCACAGTGACACTATTTCATCATCATCATCATCAGGGACGTTTCTAAGGGGGGGGGGCAATGTTACTTGGGCTGGTAACATAACGTAATGCCATACT
>JAPQNM010000026.1:7585359-7597859 GCA_029783475.1 Metacarcinus magister
GATATTAGAAGGATGTGTGTGTGTGTGTGTGTGTGTGTGTGTGTGTGTGTGTGTGTGTGTGTCCTTCATCTAAAACAATAAATAAATAAATAATAAAAACATTTAAAATATTACAAGTTCTTAACAATACAAATACTCTAATTATTATCATCATTATCTCTCTCTCTCTCTCTCACCTTCAGTATTATAATCGACAGTAGTAGTAGTAGTATTTTCAAGGTCAGTGTGCTGTGTAATATTCTTGACCTCCACTTTGACCTTAGCTGTGGAGGGGTCAGAGGGGTCAGAGGGGGGGTCAGCAGGGGAGAGGTCAATCCCATATCCTGTGTGGTAGGAAAAGGATTGGAAATATTAATAATTTTTGTGGAGGAGGAATAATAATAATAATGATAATAATAATAATGGAAATAATTGTTTTTGAGGTAGATTAGTATAAATGTTTTGTGATAGATTAATGGTAACTATTTCAATACACACATACACACACACACACATATACACACACACACACACACACACAAACTAACCTAACAATTGAGGGAAGCTATCCACATCATCTTCATTTGTATCTTCCGTTGTTTCTTTACCCCAACCATCCTCTTCCTCCTCCTCCTCCTCCTCTTCCTCTTCTTCCTCTTCCTCATCATCATCATCACCATCATCATCATCATCATCATCATCATCATCACACATTCTGAATAGTGATGAGCTCTTAGGTTTACTTTTTTCCAAGCCGTAGCCTGCCAGCCAAGTCCTTCCGGAGTCTTTGTAGCCCCTGCCGAGGCCTCCCCTGGCAACCCTACCCCCCCTACGCTGTACCCTAGAACTCCCCTTACCCCCTGAATTCCCCCCCGCCCCCCCTGTAGCTCCCCCAGGCATTTTTAAGAAGCCAAACGTATCCTCCATTGGTTGAGGTTCCATTCCGTCGTCATCTGATTGGCCGTCATAGTATCCGGCCGCCGCTGCCGCTGCTGTTTTTCCTGCCGCAGCGTCCATCTTGTATAGGTCAGAGTAGCGGGTATTTGGTTTTCTCCTACGTCCAAATTTACTCTCCCCTCCTTGTGTCTCCTCTTTACTCCTCTTTCTCTCTTCTTCCTCCTTCTCTCTATCTTGGTTTTCCTGTATAGCCCGTATCTTGGCACTCTCCTCCTCTAAGTGCCGCTCGATGGCACTCTCCACATGTGCCGGTAGTTCCTTGAGGTATTGTATCACGTGGAAGGGTGTGGAGGTCAGTGCCAGAGAGAGTGCCGGTAAGAGTGCCGCATTCTGCTCCTCGGCTTTCAACTTGTATACAATGCGTACGGCACCAATTCCAAGATGGCCGTGAGTGCCAAGCTTTTTGTTGTATCTTACCTCAAGCCACTCACCAAAGGGGTCAGCCTGGGAGGGGGGGAGGAGGGGGGGGTCATCCTGGGAGGGGGGCAATAGGGGGTTGTCTGCTTGAGATGGGGGCAGTAGGGGGTCTGTTTGGGAGGGGAGGAGGGAGGGGTCTGCTTGAGAGGGGGGTAGGAGGGAGGGATCTGCTTGAGGGGGGGGCAGCAGGGGGCCTAAGCCAGTGTGGTGGTGGTAAATTTTCCATCGGTGTGTGTCGTACCGGGCAAAACGCGCTCCTGAAACAGTATATATTCATTAATAATTGCAAACATTTTTTCATATCACCATATCAACAATAAATATTCATCATTCATATAAACACTTTATTATATTCCTACATAGCAATCAGCCTTTGTCATCTGAATACTGGGACAAATTTATCATTATATTCTTTAGGAAAATCTATCATTATATTCTTTAGGAAAATCTATCATTATATTCTTTAGGAAAATCTATCATTATATTCTTTAGGAAAATCTATCATTATATTCTTTAACAGCAAACATTCATCATTCATTGCAAACATTTTATCATATCCATAAATAACTATCAACCTCTGTCGTTGTAATACTTGGAATATCTATCAATATATTCTTCAACACCACAAAAAGGTTTAATATGGGAAATTAAATATATATAAATATTTTTTTACTCTCACCTGCACAGTCCACTAGGAACACCTGTCCTGCTTTTGGCTCAAACACCTGTGTGACCACGGCCCTCGACACCTCACTCTCATTAGCACCTGTAGGAGTAGCAGTAGTAGTAGTAGTAGTAGTAGTAGTAGTAGTAGTAGTAGTAATAGTAATAGTAATAGTAATAGTAGTAGTAGTAATAACAATAAAACAATAAAACAATAATAATAATAATAATAATAATAATAATAATAATAATAATAACAATAATAACACCAAAAAGTTCAATGAAACTTAATAATAACAATAACAACAATAACAATAACACACAAAATTAATTAAAACCTAACAAAACGAGGTCACAAATCTATAAATAACTGACCTAGGATGGCACATAGTTGGTCAGCTGAGAGAGGATGATGTTGCACTAGGTAAGGCTCAGGGTCATCTCGCAGCTTCCTCTTGTGACCGACCATGATGTTTGACCTCTCCCTCCTGACCTGACTTGACCTGCGGGATGACTGAGGTGACCTTGTGTTGCTGTGATAAAGAAACACAGGTCAAAGGTCAAGAATGGATGACCTTGTGTTCCTGTGATTTAGAACAATGTATTAATTATTCGTGTAATTTTTATAGGTGATTTTTTTTTTCTTACATTTTTCTTGTATTGCCCTAAGTGTTTGAGTCAAGGTGACGTGACCCTTACCCAGAATGCAGCATCAAGAATGGTCAAAAGAAATGCATGCTTTATCAACTTAGTGTATTAAGTTTGAATTATGTTATATATGTGAAGCAGACAAATTATTTCCATTCGTGTGATTATGTGAGTATGAGGTTGTATGAGTATGAGTATGAGGTATGTGTTGATAGGAGATAAATACTACCTATCTATAACTATATTTATCCCACATACACAAAAACTCTAATATACATATCAATATAAGATTAAGAGGACGTACATGTAGTTATAATAAATGTTAATATATAAATTACGAGTCTAGAGTAGGAGAAAGAATATAATATCTTCGTCTCATCTGTCGGCCATATTAGAATACACTGTTCCTCCCCATCTACCGCTTTCCTTTTCCTCCTAACAACACTTTAATTAACAGATAATATATGGTAATTATGCTCCCTGTACTATATGGATGTGATAATTAACTTGTACTATACCTTTAATAGTCTGTTTGTGGAGGGAAGGGAAATTATTTTTTGGTGCTAAGACACAGAGGGAAATTGTCAACAATGAGGTTTTGATCTTGAATTCGTTTTGAACTCACAGATGCATTGATAGTTTTTCTTTTACTATATTGTTACGTATAAGAACATAAGAAATGAGGAGACTGCAAGAGGCCAGTTAATGACCTACACGAAGCAGCTCCTTGTCCCCCACCCTTGGATTAATCCAACATTTATCCATCCCACCTGTCATCTCCATCCATACTCTGATCCAACCGTCTTTTAAAGCTACCTACTGACTCACCACCCACTACGTGTCTACCCAACCTATTCCAATCGTTCACGACTCTGTTTGTGAACCAATATCTACCTATGTCTGTCCTGAATCTAAGTTTTTCTAGCTTGTACCCATTGAGAAAGGACTGTGAGGTGACACACTATGACCTGGGCATCCGGGGCAGGGTGAGGAAAACTACAGGAGTATATCCACCAGTGATATTAGGTCACCTTATCTCTGATCTGTCAAGGCTCATACATACACAGGCTCGCCAAACTACTCCCTCACCTGGTTTACTCACCTCCTACACTACCAAGTCTAACACATTTACATGCTAAATGCGTGGCCGCAACACTATAACTATCACACTATAGCTGATATTATTAGTATTTTTTTCTACGTACAGTCCTTTAATACAATAAAGATATAGTGATGTTTTATTCAGTGTTGTTTTTATATATATTAAGTGACACCAACCCAAGTCCAAGTCCAAGTCTAAGTCTGACTGTGATGAATTGAGTGACAGTTGTGGAGTGTTCATTCTGCTCCTTTACTGTCGATCAGATGGACAACATACACTAATCTCATTATAATTATACATGTTTCTGTTCAATGAATTATTAACTACTAATTGATAATAGTTAATGCAAGACAATGAGTTGGTATTTAACTGTAAAAATTATATATTATGATAGAAATAAGTATATTTTCTTATCGATCAAAGCGAACGTTGATAAAATAAACACTAACAAATGAAACTGTAATTTGTTTCTGTTATGGCTCTACACAAAACCTTACACGGCCTTAATAAAAGCTTTAATATATACATGGAGTTGATCATTATATGTGTATAGTTGTAATGTATTATTGTAATGTAATTAACTTTGTAATTATTGACCTTGAAAGACACAGTTTGTTTTTACGTTTTCATAAGGTTTAAGTCGAAACATTTTGACACATGGCAATTGACAATAAATTTAAAATATTGAAAAAATAAAGACAATTCATATGATTAAATTATAATTTATAGCAACCTATTAAATAGATACACATATAAGTATTCGTGTAAATGATCTTAAAACAGAGTCGTTGATGAAAAATTAATAACGAAAGAAAATATTATGACGAATGATAACAAGAGTAACAGTCCGTCCCTACATCCCCACCCCTACTCTCTCTCTCACCCCCCCATTTGCTTACCCCTCCCCGTCAGTGCCTCTTTCTCCCTACTCCACCTACCAGCCAGATTTCAGTTTCTGCTGACAAAATGTGAAATATCTCTTGTTTTCCATTAGGAACTTAAGTTTAATGACATGAAACATATACATCATGACAAAACGCAACTTTTTGGTGTACTGGGGCAAAGAATCAGTTCGAAATAAGCCAGAAATATGAGGAAAACTGACGACAGGGTCGATTTTGGCTTCACAAAAAGGTATATATGTAAGCTATGCAGCCTTATATCCATATATCTTTACATTTTCATAAGGTTTTAGCATCATATCTATCTGTTGGTATGACTCGCGGGCTTGTGCGAGTCCTTTGAAAATATGAGATTTTGGAAAAAAAGGTGACTCGAGGGGATGATTTTGGCTTCACAAAACATTCTATATATAAGTTATACATGATTATATCTACGTATCTTTACATTTTCATGATGTTTTAGCATCATATCTATCTGTGGATATGTCTGGCGGGCTTATACGAGTCAGTTGGGCAAGTGAGGTTTTGGAGTTATGGAGAGAGAGAGGACCATGAGCGAGTCAGCAGCAATAGAGCGAGAGGGTGCCGGGTGGAATCAGAGAAAACGTACCCTGGGCGAGGAGTGAACTCAAGCTGCCGGCCGTCACTGACAGACCGACGTTACCACTTATCACTGAGCTGTGTGTGTGTGTGTGTGTGTGTGTGTGTGTGTGTTATTCACCATGGACTGGATGATCACGCGCTGGACTCGTGATCGTTAGCCATTACCCTCCCCGAGGGAGCTCAGAGCTCATAGAGACGGATCTATAGGTAAGGCTGAGTGTGTGTGTGTGTGTGCGTGTGCGTTTATTTTTGCTGTGTCATGTAGCTATCGCCAAAAGTTGTTGCATTTTAAGGTGAAGGCCGTGTCTGTATGTATGTGTGTGTGTGTGTGTGTGTGTGTGTGTGTGTGTGGGTGTACGGTTTTTTTTTGTGTGTGTACGTTTGTTTGTTTGTTTGCTCGTGTGCATCAAATTATTATTAATTGATTCCTATTATCAAAATTCCAAGACAAATATTCACATTTCCTACAATTAAGACCTAACTTTAACCTTTAATAAATATTCCTAATGACCTCATATGACCTTACCTACGTCCCTGCTATTATTATTTTGTTGACCTGCTTATTGCGTGCTTTTCATATATAAGGTCAGGTTGTGAGGTTGTGACCCGCATTTAGAACGGTGTCTTGAACTTTTGAACATTATATACCAGTAGGCGATAGTCTGAAGGTCATGTTAGTAGAGGGTGGGAGCAGCTGGAGGTCACCCAGGGGTCATCACACACACACAGAGAGAGAGAGAGAGAGAGAGAGAGAGAGAGAGAGAGAGAGAGAGAGAGAGAGAGAGAGAGAGAGAGAGAGAGAGAGAGAAAGAGAGAGAGGGGGGGGGGAAGTGAATAACAGTACATATGATAAGTCATTCAGGTCATTTTTTGTACTTACATATGATAATAATTTCCCATAAAAATTGTGAAATATATTAAGAAAGCTTAGTTGGAGGTAAACTTTGATAAAAAAAAATATTACCTATATATACGAATAATACAATGATAGCATTTGATGATGATAAATTGATTAGATATTTAAACTTATATGTATTTTATCAGTAGACATAGAAATAGGCACTAGACATAGACAGTAGACAGTAGACATAGGCATTTACAGTAGACATAGACAGTAGACAGTAGACAGTAGACAGTAGACATAGACAGTAGACAGTAGACAGTAGACATAGACAGTAGACAGTAGACATAGACAGTAGACATAAACATAAACATATACAGTAGACAGTAGACATAGACAGTAGACATAAACATAAACATAGACAGTAGACAGTAGACAGTAAACATAGACAGTAGACAGTAGACAGTAGACATAGACAGTAGACATAAACATAAACATAGACAGTAGACAGTAGACAGTAGACATACACAGTAGACAGATTTATTCCAAAAACATAAACATAGACATTAGACATAGATTTATTACATAGACTTATTGCCTGTATTCAAATGTTTAGATAAAAAAAACAAATATAATGTATCTTATTGTTTTGAAATGAATTACGTACTTTGAATTTATCATTATTGTTCATATATACTTAAAAGAATACATGGATTAGGACAATTTTGGAGATGAATAACAAAGTCGATACGGAATGCGCAATATACTACTTGATTTAATAACATAATTATATAATTAATGTTGATTATTGTTATTATTTATTACGAGTAAATCTATTATAATTTCACTGTTTAATGAAGGCTAAAAATAATTCCTAGTCTGTGTAGATGAGCGAAATTAATATCTTATTGTTGTACGCAAAAACTCTAATATACATATCAATATAAGATTAAGAGGACGTACATGTAGTTATAATAAATGTTAATATATAAATTACGAGCCTAGAGTAGGAGAAAGAATATAATATCTTCGTCTCATCTGTCGGCCATATTAGAATACACTGTTCCTCCCCATCTACCGCTTTCCTTTTCCTCCTAACAACACTTTAATTAACAGATAATATATGGTAATTATGCTCCCTGTACTATATGGATGTGATAATTAACTTGTACTATACCTTTAATAGTCTGTTTGTGGAGGGAAGGGAAATTATTTTTTGGTGCTAAGACACTGAGGGAAATTGTCAACAATGAGGTTTTGATCTTGAACTCGTTTTGAACTCATCGTTGCATTGATAGTTTTTCTTTTACTATATTGTTACGTATGAGAACATAAGAAATGAGGAGACTGCAAAAGGCCAGTTAATGACCTACACGAGGCAGCTCCTTGCCCCCCACCCTTGGATTAATCCAATATTTATCCATCCCACCTGTCATCTCCATCCATACTCTGATCCAACCGTCTTTTAAAGCTACCTACTGACTCACCACCCACTACGTGTCTACCCAACCTATTCCAATCGTTCACGACTCTGTTTGTGAACCAATATCTACCTATGTCTGTCCTGAATCTAAGTTTTTCTAGCTTGTACCCATTGAGAAAGGACTGTGAGGTGACACACTATGACCTGGGCATCCGGGGCAGGGTGAGGAAAACTACAGGAGTATATCCACCAGTGATATTAGGTCACCTTATCTCTGATCTGTCAAGGCTCATACATACACAGGCTCGGCAAACTACTCCCTCACCTGGTTTACTCACCTCCTACACTACCAAGTCTAACACATTTACATGCTAAATGCGTGGCCGCAACACTATAACTATCACACTATAGCTGATATTATTAGTATTTTTTTCTACGTACAGTCCTTTAATACAATAAAGATATAGTTATGTTTTATTCAGTGTTGTTTTTATATATATTAAGTGACACCAACCCAAGTCCAAGTCCAAGTCTAAGTCTGACTGTGATGAATTGAGTGACAGTTGTGGAGTGTTCATTCTGCTCCTTTACTGTCGATCAGATGGACAACATACACTAATCTCATTATAATTATACATGTTTCTGTTCAATGAATTATTAACTACTAATTGATAATAGTTAATGCAAGACAATGAGTTGGTATTTAGCTGTAAAAATTATATATTATGATAGAAATAAGTATATTTTCTTATCGATCAAAGCGAACGTTGATAAAATAAACACTAACAAATGAAACTGTAATTTGTTTCTGTTATGGCTCTACACAAAACCTTACACGGCCTTAATAAAAGCTTTAATATATACATGGAGTTGATCATTATATGTGTATAGTTGTAATGTATTATTGTAATGTAATTAACTTTGTAATTATTGACCTTGAAAGACACAGTTTGTTTTTACGTTTTCATAAGGTTTAAGTCGAAACATTTTGACACATGGCAATTGACAATAAATTTAAAATATTGAAAAAATAAAGACAATTCATATGATTAAATTATAATTTATAGCAACCTATTAAATAGATACACATATAAGTATTCGTGTAAATGATCTTAAAACAGAGTCGTTGATGAAAAATTAATAACGAAAGAAAATATTATGACGAATGATAACAAGAGTAACAGTCCGTCCCTACATCCCCACCCCTACTCTCTCTCTCACCCCCCCATTTGCTTACCCCTCCCCGTCAGTGCCTCTTTCTCCCTACTCCATCTACCAGCCAGATTTCAGTTTCTGCTGACAAAATGTGAAATATCTCTTGTTTTCCATTAGGAACTTAAGTTTAATGACATGAAACATATACATCATGACAAAACGCAACTTTTTGGTGTACTGGGGCAAAGAATCAGTTCGAAATAAGCCAGAAATATGAGGAAAACTGACGGCAGGGTCGATTTTGGCTTCACAAAAAGGTATATATGTAAGCTATGCAGCATTATATCCATGTATCTTTACATT
This sequence comes from Metacarcinus magister, assembly GCA_029783475.1. NCBI lineage: Eukaryota > Metazoa > Arthropoda > Malacostraca > Decapoda > Cancridae > Metacarcinus > Metacarcinus magister. The sequence goes on from JAPQNM010000026.1 coordinate 7,594,413, forward strand.
TTCATAAGGTTTTAGCATCATATCTATCTGTTGGTATGACTCGCGGGCTTGTGCGAGTCCTTTGAAAAAATGAGATTTTGGAAAAAAAGGTGACTCGAGGGGATGATTTTGGCTTCACAAAACCTTCTATATATAAGTTATACATGATTATATCTACGTATCTTTACATTTTCATGATGTTTTAGCATCATATCTATCTGTGGATATGTCTGGCGGGCTTATACGAGTCCGTTGGGCAAGTGAGGTTTTGGAGTTATGGAGAGAGAGAGGACCATGAGCGAGTCAGCAGCAATAGAGCGAGAGGGTGCCGGGTGGAATCAGAGAAAACGTACCCTGGGCGAGGAGTGAACTCAAGCTGCCGGCCGTCACTGACAGACCGACGTTACCACTTATCACTGAGCTGTGTGTGTGTGTGTGTGTGTGTGTGTGTGTGTGTGTTATTCACCATGGACTGGATGATCACGCGCTGGACTCGTAATCGTTAGCCATTACCCTCCCCGAGGGAGCTCAGAGCTCATAGAGACGGATCTATAGGTAAGGCTGAGTGTGTGTGTGTGTGTGTGTGTGTGTGTGTGTGTGCGTGTGCGTTTATTTTTGCTGAGTCATGTAGCTATCGCCAAAAGTTGTTGCATTTTAAGGTGAAGGCCGTGTCTGTATGTATGTGTGTGTGTGTGTGTGTGTGTGTGTGTGTGTGTGGGTGTACGGTTTTTTTTTGTGTGTGTACGTTTGTTTGTTTGTTTGCTCGTGTGCATCAAATTATTATTAATTGATTCCTATTATCAAAATTCCAAGACAAATATTCACATTTCCTACAATTAAGACCTAACTTTAACCTTTAATAAATATTCCTAATGACCTCATATGACCTTACCTACGTCCCTGCTATTATTATTTTGTTGACCTGCTTATTGCGTGCTTTTCATATATAAGGTCAGGTTGTGAGGTTGTGACCCGCATTTAGAACGGTGTCTTGAACTTTTGAACATTATATACCAGTAGGCGATAGTCTGAAGGTCATGTTAGTAGAGGGTGGGAGCAGCTGGAGGTCATCCAGGGGTCATCACAGAGAGAGAGAGAGAGAGAGAGAGAGAGAGAGAGAGAGAGAGAGAGAGAGAGAGAGAGAGGGGGGGGAAGTGAATAACAGTACATATGATAAAAGTCATTCAGGTCATTTTTTGTACTTACATATGATAATAATTTCCCATAATAATTGTGAAATATATTAAGAAAGCTTAGTTGGAGGTAAACTTTGATAAAAAAAAATATTACCTATATATACGAATAATACAATGATAGCATTTGATGATGATAAATTGATTAGATATTTAAACTTATATGTATTTTATCAGTAGACATAGACATAGCCACTAGACATAGACAGTAGACAGTAGACATAGGCATTTACAGTAGACATAGACAGTAGACAGTAGACAGTAGACAGTAGACAGTAGACATAGACAGTAGACAGAAGACAGTAGACAGTAGACAGTAGACATATACAGTAGACAGCAGACATAGACAGTAGACATAAACATAAACATATACAGTAGACAGTAGACAGTAGACATAGACAGTAGACATAAACATAAACATAGACAGTAGACAGTAGACAGTAAACATAGACAGTAGACAGTAGACAGTAGACATAGACAGTAGACATAAACATAAACATAGACAGTAGACAGTAGACATAGACAGTAGACATAAACATAAACATAGACAGTAGACAGTAGACAGTAGACATAGACAGTAGACATAAACATAAACATAGACAGTAGACAGTAGACATAGACAGTAGACATAAACATAAACATAGACAGTAGACATAGACAGTAGACATAAACATAAACATATACAGTAGACAGTAGACATAAACATAAACATAGACAGTAGACAGTAGACAGTAAACATAGACAGTAGACAGTAGACAGTAGACATAGACAGTAGACATAAACATAAACATAGACAGTAGACAGTAGACATAGACAGTAGACATAAACATAAACATAGACAGTAGACAGTAGACATAGACAGTAGACATAAACATAAACATATACAGTAGACAGTAGACATAGACAGTAGACATAAACATAAACATAGACAGTAGACAGTAGACAGTAAACATAGACAGTAGACAGTAGACATAGACAGTAGACATAAACATAAACATAGACAGTAGACAGTAGAAAGTAGACATAGACAGTAAACAGATTTATTCCAAAAACATAAACATAGACATTAGACATAGATTTATTACATAGACTTATTGCCTGTATTCAAATGTTTAGATAAAAAAAACAAATATAATGTATCTTATTGTTTTGAAATGAATTACGTACTTTGAATTTATCATTATTGTTCATATATACTTAAAAGAATACATGGATTAGGACAATTTTGGAGATGAATAACAAAGTCGTTACGGAATGCGCAATATACTACTTGATTTAATAACATAATTACATAATTAATGTTGATTATTGTTATTATTTATTACGAGTAAATCTATTATAATTTCACTGTTTAATGAAGGCTAAAAATAATTCCTAGTCTGTGTAGATGAGCGAAATTAATATCTTATTGTTGTACGCATTCTGAATTTTTTTAAAAATTATATATTTATTCATTTGTTATATTAAGAAATTAATATGTTTTTAGGTAAACATTCTGAAATTTTCCTTTTATATATTTTTTAGTTTGTTATATAAAAAAAAATAATATATTTTTTGATACGCATTCTAAACAATTTTTCTATTTATATATTGATTCATTTGTTATATTGAGAAATCAGTTTTTCTTTTATACGCATTCTCAGTACACTTATTTATTAATTTATATATTAATTAATAGACTTAAATTATAGCATTTATTTATATTAATTAATAGATTTGTAATATAACTATGTACATTTCATAACTAGTCTCTCAAATTAACCAAATCATATGTTACTTAACTTAACCTAATTGTTCTTGTTTTGATCTGTATGTATATGTGTGTACGTGCGTGTGTGTGTGTGTGTGTGTGTGTGTGTGTGTGTGTGTGTGTGTGTGTGTGTGTGTGTCTGTGTGTGTGTGAGCCTGTGACCTATGTACGTACTAACGGTGTACGTGTTGTTGTTGTCTTCAAAGGTGAGACAGTACTTCTAAGACTACATTATTATTATGACCTTAGACTTAGGTCAGGTCAGCTTGCTTTAGCTTGGTTTGGTTTGGTTAATGTTTATGTGACTTCACCCAAGCTTATTAATTATTGTTTGTGTGTGTGTGTGTTTTATTTTTATTGTTATTATTATGATTATTATCAATATTATTATTATTAATGTGTGTGTGTGTGTGTGTGTGTGTGTGTGTGTGTGTGTGTGTGTGTGTGTGTGTGTGTGTGTGTGTGTGTGTGTGTATGTGTGTGTGTGTGTGTGTATGTGTTTGGATGTGTTTATGTGTAGTGAGA
>JAPQNM010000026.1:7602859-7625359 GCA_029783475.1 Metacarcinus magister
AATGCAGCCTCACACCATGCTTCCCGTGGCCATCATCTTCCCGGACACACAGTCAATGGCACCTGATGCCGCCGCCAAGATGACGCCCCTAGCCATTGTGTTCCCAGAGATGACCATGACCACGCACTCAGGCGACGCTCACACTCACTCACAGGCTGACACTCACTCATCAGATGCCACTCAGGCACAGGCTGACACTCACTCATCAGATGCCACTCAGGCACAGGCTGACACTCACTCATCAGATGCCACTCAGGCACAGGCTGACACTCACTCATCAGATGCCACTCAGGCACAGGCTGACACTCACTCATCAGATGCCACTCAGGCACAGGCTGACACTCACTCATCAGATGCCACTCAGGCACAGGCTGACACTCACTCATCAGATGCCACTCAGGCACAGGCTGACACTCAGTTCTCATCCACCACTCACTCCCAGGCTGACATTCAATCTTCTGTTACCAGTCAGTCCCAGGCTGACACTCAATCTTCTGTTACCAGTCAGTCCCAGGCTGACACTCAATCTTCTGCTGCCAGTCAGTCCCAGGCTGACACTCAATCTTCTGCTGCCAGTCAGTCCCAGGCTGACACTCAAATCTTCTGCCACCAGTCAGTCCCAGGCTGACACTCAATCCTCTGCTGCCAGTCAGTCCCAGGCTGACACTCAATCCTCTGCTACCAGTCAGTCCCAGGCTGACACTCAATCTTCTGCTACCAGTCAGTCCCAGGCTGACACTCAATCTTCTGCTACCAGTCAGTCCCAGGCTGACACTCAATCTTCTGCCACCAGTCAGTCCCAGGCTGACACTCAATCTTCTGCTGCCAGTCAGTCCCAGGCTGACACTCAGTCTTCTGCCACTAGTCAGTCCCAGGCTGACACTCACTCCTCTGCTGCCAGTCAATCCCAGGCTGACACTCAGTCTTCTGCTGCCAGTCAGTCCCAGGCTGACACTCAATCCTCTGCCACCAGTCAGTCCCAGGCTGACATTCAATCCTCTCCCACCAGTCAGTCTCAGACTGACACTCAGTCCTCTGCTACCAGTCAGTCCCAGGCTGACACTCAGTCTTCTGCTGCCAGTCAGTCCCAGGCTGACACTCAATCCTCTGCCACCAGTCAGTCCCAGGCTGACATTCAATCCTCTCCCACCAGTCAGTCTCAGACTGACACTCAGTCCTCTGCTACCAGTCAGTCCCAGGCTGACACTCAATCTTCCGCTACCAGTCAGTCCCAGGCTGACACTCAATCTTCTGCCACCAGTCAGTCCCAGGCTGACACTCAATCTTCTGCCACCAGTCAGTCCCAGGCTGACACTCAGTCCTCTGCTACAAGTCAGTCCCAGGCTGACACTCAATCTTCCGCTACCAGTCAGTCCCAGGCTGACACTCAGTCTTCTGCAACCAGTCAGTCCCAGGCTGACACTCAATCCTCTGCTACCAGTCAGTCCCAGGCTGACACTCAGTCCTCTGCTACAAGTCAGTCCCAGGCTGACACTCAGTCCTCTGCTACCAGTCAGTCCCAGGCTGACACTCAATCCTCTGCTACCAGTCAGTCCCAGGCTGACACTCAATCCTCTGCTGCCAGTCAGTCCCAGGCTGACACTCAATCCTCTGCTGCCAGTCAGTCCCAGGCTGACACTCAATCCTCTGCTACCAGTCAGTCCCAGGCTGACACTCAATCCTCTGCTACCAGTCAGTCCCAGGCTGACACTCAATCCTCTGCTACCAGTCAGTCCCAGGCTGACACTCAATCTTCTGCCATCAGTCAGTCCCAGGCTGACACTCAGTCTTCTGCTACCAGTCAGTCCCAGGCTGACACTCAATCCTCTGCTACCAGTCAGTCCCAGGCTGACACTCAGCCCTCATCCACCAGTCAGTCCCAGGCTGACACTCAAACCTCTGCTACCAGTCAGTCCCAGGCTGACACTCAATCCTCTGCCACCAGTCAGTCCCAGGCTGACACTCAATCCTCTGCCACCAGTCAGTCCCAGGCTGACACTCAATCCTCTGCTACCAGTCAGTCCCAGGCTGACACTCAATCCTCTGCTACCAGTCAGTCCCAGGCTGACACTCAATCCTCTGCCACCAGTCAGTCCCAGGCTGACACTCAATCCTCTGCCACCAGTCAGTCCCAGGCTGACACTCAATCCTCTGCTACCAGTCAGTCCCAGGCTGACACTCAATCCTCTGCCACCAGTCAGTCCCAGGCTGACACTCAATCATCTGCTACCATTCAGTCCCAGGCTGACACTCAGTCCTCATCCACCAGTCAGTCCCAGGCTGACACTCAATCCTCTGCTACCATTCAGTCCCAGGCTGACACTCAATCCTCTGCCACCAGTCAGTCCCAGGCTGACACTCAATCATCTGCTACCAGTCAGTCCCAGGCTGACACTCAATCCTCTGCTGCCAGTCAGTCCCAGGCTGACACTCAATCCTCTGCTACCAGTCAGTCCCAGGCTGACACTCAATCTTCTGCTGCCAGTCAGTCCCAGGCTGACACTCAATCCTCTGCTGTCAGTCAGTCCCAGGCTGACACTCAGTCCTCATCCACCAGTCAGTCCCAGGCTGACATTCAATCCTCTGCCACCAGTCAGTCCCAGGCTGACACTCAATCCTCTACTACCAGTCAGTCCCAGGCTGACACTCAATCCTCTGCTGCCAGTCAGTCCCAGGCTGACACTCAATCCTCTACTACCAGTCAGTCCCAGGCTGACACTCAATCCTCTGCCACCAGTCAGTCCCAGGCTGACACTCAATCCTCTGCCACCAGTCAGTCCCAGGCTGACACTCAATCCTCTGCTACCAGTCAGTCCCAGGCTGACACTCAATCCTCTGCTACCAGTCAGTCCCAGGCTGACACTCAATCCTCTGCTGCCAGTCAGTCCCAGGCTGACACTCAATTCTCTGCTGCCAGTCAGTCCCAGGCTGACACTCAGTCCTCTGCTGCCAGTCAGTCCCAGGCTGACACTCAGTCCTCTGCTGCCAGTCAGTCCCAGGCTGACACTCAGTCCTCTGCTGCCAGTCAGTCCCAGGCTGACACTCAGTCCTCTGCTGCCAGTCAGTCCCAGGCTGACACTCAGTCCTCTGCTGCCAGTCAGTCCCAGGCTGACACTCAGTCCTCTGCTGCCAGTCAGTCCCAGGCTGACACTCAATCCTCTGCTACCAGTCAGTCCCAGGCTGACACTCAATCCTCTGCTACCAGTCAGTCCCAGGCTGACACTCAATCCTCTGCTACCAGTCAGTCCCAGGCTGACACTCAATCCTCTGCTGCCAGTCAGTCCCAGGCTGACACTCAATTCTCTGCTGCCAGTCAGTCCCAGGCTGACACTCAGTCCTCTGCTGCCAGTCAGTCCCAGGCTGACACTCAGTCCTCTGCTGCCAGTCAGTCCCAGGCTGACACTCAGTCCTCTACTGCCAGTCAGTCCCAGGCTGACACTCAATCCTCTGCTACCAGTCAGTCCCAGGCTGACACTCAATCCTCTGCTACCAGTCAGTCCCAGGCTGACACTCAATCCTCTACTACCAGTCAGTCCCAGGCTGACACTCAGTCCTCTGCTGCCAGTCAGTCCCAGGCTGACACTCAGTCCTCTGCTGCCAGTCAGTCCCAGGCTGACACTCAATCCTCTACTACCAGTCAGTCCCAGGCTGACACTCAATCCTCTACTACCAGTCAGTCCCAGGCTGACACTCAATCCTCTGCTGCCAGTCAGTCCCAGGCTGACACTCAATCCTCTGCCACCAGTCAGTCCCAGGCTGACACTCAATCCTCTGCTACCAGTCAGTCCCAGGCTGACGCTCAGTCCTCTGCCAACATTCAGTTCCCGGCTGACACTCAATCCTCTGCCACCAGTCAGTCCCAGGCTGACACTCAATCCTCTGCTGCCAGTCAGTCCCAGGCTGACACTCAATCCTCTGCTGCCAGTCAGTCTCAGGCTGACACTCAGTCCTCATCCACCAGTCAGTCCCAGGCTGACACTCAATCCTCTGCTACCAGTCAGTCCCAGGCTGACACTCAGTCCTCATCCACCAGTCAGTCCCAGGCTGACACTCAATCCTCTGCTACCAGTCAGTCCCAGGCTGACACTCAATCATCTGCTACCAGTCAGTCCCAGGCTGACACTCAATCCTCTGCTACCAGTCAGTCCCAGGCTGACACTCAGTCTTCTGCCACCAGTCAGTCTCAGGCTGACACTCAATCATCTGCTACCAGTCAGTCCCAGGCTGACACTCAATCCTCTGCTACCAGTCAGTCCCAGGCTGACACTCAATCCTCTGCTGCCAGTCAGTCCCAGGCTGACACTCAGTCTTCTGCTACCAGTCAGTCCCAGGCTGACACTCAATCTTCTGCTGCCAGTCAGTCCCAGGCTGACACTCAATCCTCTGCTACCAGTCAGTCCCAGGCTGACACTCAGTCTTCTGCTACCAGTCAGTCCCAGGCTGACACTCAATCCTCTGCTGCCAGTCAGTCCCAGGCTGACACTCAGTCCTCTGCCACCATTCAGTCCCAGGCTGACACTCAGGCTTCTGCTATCAGTCAGTCCCAGGCTGACACTCAATCCTCTGCTACCAGTCAGTCCCAGGCTGACACTCAGTCCTCTGCCACCATTCAGTTCCCGGCTGACACTCAGGCTTCTGCTATCAGTCAGTCCCAAGTTAATACTCAGTCCTCATCCACCAGTGAGTCCCAGTCCGGTGGCGAGTCCTCCGCCGCCTTGTCCTCGGCAGTGAGCAGCATCCTGGGCCGGCCCGTGGCGGTGGGCGGCGCTCCCCACGTGGTGGCACACTTCACCCTGGATGCCCCCCTTCCGGCACACTTCAGCCTGGACGCCCCTTCTCAACACCTGAGCCGTCGCCTTGGTAACGCCGGTGACGCCGGTGACTCCAATGGGGCGAGACTCACCTCCCGCGGCAGGGTGCTGAGTGCTGCCTCGACCACACAGCAGAGTACCGCGGACAGGGATCAGGGCACAGCACGACAACACACCACCACGGGAAGACAGCAAAGCAGGACAAGGCAGCAGATGGTTAATGATAATGGCAGGCAGCAGGGTAGCAGAGCGAGGAAGCCACAGCAAACTCCCACACTTGAGCGGCACAGCCTCACTCTCACGCAACAAGACTCTGCAGCGGAACAGCACACATCTACGACAGAACAGCAGACGTCCACGGCTGAACAACAAGCGTCCACGGCTCAACAACAGACATCTACGGATGAACAGCAGGCATCTACTGTTGAACAGCAGGCATCTACTGTTGAACAGCAGGCATCTACTGTTGAACAGCAGGCATCTACTGTTGAACAGCAGGCATCTACTGTTGAACAGCAGGCATCTACTGTTGAACAGCAGGCATCTACTGTTGAACAGCAGGCATCTACTGTTGAACAGCAGGCATCTACTGTTGAACAACAGGCATCTACTGCTGAACAGCAGGCATCTATTATTGAACAGCAGACATCCACAGCTGAACAACAGTCATTGATGAATGAACAGCAAACAACTACGGATGAACAACAAACATCTACTGCTGAACAGCAGGCATCTACTGTTGAACAGCAGGCGTCAACGACTGAACAGCAGACTACAGGTGAACAGCAGACATCTATAAGTGAACAACAAAGGTCAACGGCAGAACAACAGACATCTACGGTGGAACAGCAGGCATCCACGGCAGAACAGCAGATGTCCACTACAGAACAGCAGGGATCCACGACAGAACAGCAGACATCTACGGTGGAACAGCAGTCGTCCACGGCAGAACAGCAGCAAGGTTCCAGAAGTGGTCAAACTTTAACTGCAGAACAGCAGCAGGCCTTGACCTCTGAACAGCAGCAGCAGGAGCATCAAGCTTCCACCGCAGAGCAGCACAGCTCCACAGCACAGCATTCTACTTCCACATCAGAACATGCTTCTGCTGCAGAACAGCAAAGTTCTACAGCGAGACAGCAGGAAACCACATCGAGGCAGCAGGTGGTAACAGCAGGCCAACGCAGCAGCACAGCAAGACAGCAGGTGTTAAACGGTGTACAGCACAGCACAGCACGAGGCAGCACAGCACGGGGCAGCACAACACGGGGCAGCACAGCACGAGGTAGTACAGCACGGGGCAGCACAGCACGAGGCAGCACAGCACGAGGCAGCACAGTACGGGGCAGCACAGCACGTGGTAGCACAGCACGAGGCAGCACAGCGCGGGGCAGCACAGCACGTGGCAGCACAGCACGGGGCAGCACAGCACGTGAACAGGTCATAACAGCAGAACAGCAGCAGGTCAGCACAGCACAGCAGCAGGTGATAACAGCAGGGCAGAAAGCCTCCCAGGCGGTGGTTCAAAGCACAGCATCACAGTCAACCACACAACAGCACACATCTACATTGGAACCAGCTGTTGTGACAGAACAGCACACCTCCACAGCAGAGCAGACCTCCACTACGCAGCAAGCTTCTACTGATGAACAAACTTCTAATGCTGAGCAGACTTCCACAGCAGAACAAACTATAACAGCAGAACAGGGTACTGGTGCAGAACATATCTTAACAGCAGAACAAGGTACTGCTGCAGAACAGATTTTGGCAGCAGAACAGGGCGCTGAAGCAGAACAGACCTTGACAGCAGAACAAGTTACTGCTGCAGAACAGACGTTCATAGCAAAACAAGGTACTGCTGCAGAACAGACTTTGATTGCAGAACAGGGCGCTGGTGCAAAACATATCTTGACAGCAGAACAAGGTGCTGCTGCAGAACAAACTTTCACAGCAGAACAAGGTACTGCTGCAGAACAGACTTTGACAACAGAACAGGGTATTGCTGCAGAACAGACTTTGACAGCAGAACAAGGTACTGCTGCAGAACAAGGCGCTGGTGCAGAACAGACTTTGACAGCAGAACAAAGTGCTGCTGCAGAACAAACTTTGATTGCAGAACAGGGCACTGGTACAGAACATATCTTGACAGCAGAACAAGGTACTACTGCAGAGCATACTTTGACAGCAGAACAAGGCGCTGGTGCAGAACAGACTTTGATTGCAGAACAGGGCACTGCTGCAGAACATACTTTGACAGCAGAACAAGGTACTGCTGCAGAACTGGCTTTGACAGCAGAACAAGGTACAGCTGCAAAACAGTCCTCTACGGCAGACCAGCAGGCTTCCATCGTGCAGCAAGACATTTCAAGAGCAGAACAAGAACATTCTACCGCCGCTGTACAACAGACTTCAACAGCAGAACAACAGCACACATCGTCTGTAGCTGAACAGGAGAGTGTAGGAGTGAGACAACACAGCAGCACAGCAGAACAAGTGAGTACAACAGGCAGCCAGCGGGGAAGTAGTATTACCAACGGCAGAAGCACAACAAGATCCCACAGCGACACAGAACGCCAGCAGAGCAGCGTCAAACTACGACGGCAGGGCAAAATCTCACCACGACAGCATAGCTCATCAAGGCAGCGGGAGCGGGAGCGGGAGCGGGAGCGGGAACGAAGCCGCATGAGGCAACAGGAAGCAGCAGAACAGCAGAGTTTCTCCTCCAGGCGAGGCGAGGCAGCAGTGAGTGTCGGGCAGTTTGTGAACAGACTGTCAGGCACTGTACAAGCTGACAAGACCCTGGCCGACGAAAGGACGAATCAGTTCCAAGCCAGTCAGACATCAGGCACCACCCAGGCTGACACTCGGTCCTCAGCCACCAGCAAGACTCCAGGCGGCAGCAAGGTCTCTCCAAGGTTGCAGTCCTCTGATAGCTTCGTGTCCCCCATTGGTTCGTTCACCTTCGTGCCTTCATCCTTCGTAAAGCGTGCACGTAACCTGGGACTCAACCTGCCTCTGTTAGTGAGCGCACCTTCGAGGAGGGGTCCAAACAGGGGAACGGCTTAAGGGCCTGGCACTCTAACACTTGGCACTCTAACACCTGCCACTCTAACACCTGACACTGGCACTGCAGGGAGGCTGAGACAACTAACTCCACCTCCCAGGTAAAGTTAGGCGTTACTGCTCTTCAAACTGAATACATTACTAAGATTTGATAGGAAAAAACTGTCTTTCTTTCTCTGTATAAGGTTCCGTGTTACAACGTTTTGTTTTATCTTATGATTTCCTTTTATGTCTTTAATATATTGTGCTTATATATATTTTCGACTGAGCGCTGTGAGAATTTCATAATTGAAATTGTAAAGCGCTTCAAAAAGTTAACATTAACATTAACATAACACTAACTGTGTAACTTGAGTGTTCGTGAGTGTTAGGAACCATGTTATGTGTTGTATGTGGAGGAAGAAATGTGTGTACGTATGTCTGTATGTCGGTACTGTCTGTTACTCTTCGTTGGGGGAGAAATTATTTTATGTCCATAGTAAAAGCAGATCTACTGGTGGTGACGGTGGTGGTGGTGGTGGTGGTGGTTCTAGGGCTAATCATTGTTATATAGTTGTGGTGTTTTAATTATGTCTGTGTTTGTAATTACTGTTTTCTGCATAATAATTAGGTGTTCCCTCTCACTGAAATTTTAACTCAGGATCTACGGGAGGCTTGCTGTATATATATAGCTCATGTGTTTTGTCTTCTTTGTGTATGGTGAACTGTGATTTATTATTATTATTATCATTATTACTGTGTCTATTAAACGAGATAGAAGAAGCCAGTGGTATTATTATTATTATTATTATTATTATTTTCCTCTCTCCGATTCACGGTATGGATCAGCTGTGTTTTGTTTACTTACACACAGTGCACACACGCCTGAGTCTGTGTGAGGGAGTTCCCGCACCTGCCGATCAACCTGGAACAACACCCTCAGTAACACCCTCCTCAACACCAACATGGGCCAGTATCGCACCTAGTGGAAGGCCAAGGCAGTAACACCACCACCACCACCCTCACCCTCCACACAGGTACACCAGCCCGGGTAACTCATACACTCATTATATGCCACACACTTACCTACTAATACCTTATCTAGTCATAACAAAAGATACAAGACAACCTAAGGGGTGGTAAGGTGCGCCTCTTCTCGTTACAGTGTGAATGTGGCGGTTATAATAGTTTTTAAAAGTATTAATATTCCTGCTGTTTATGACTTGTTCCGGCAAACTGTTCCACGCATTGATGATGATGTAAAAAACGGTAAAGATTCATAAGACGACTCATTCGATATCTCGTTACCCTGCAAAGTCTGAGGTTGAATTTGCAGTGCATTATAAAGGGAAGGAGATATCGAATGGCTCGTCTTACACATATTTACCTAAAAAACATGTTTCTTTTGGTGGTGGTGTGTGTGTGTGTGTTGTGTAACTTAAGGCTGTGTGCCATGGTGTGGGACCTTTAACTACCCCGGTGTTCAGTTTGAGAAAGCCTTCCTGGGCCCCCCGTCCCCCACATCCTGTCAAAACTCTGGAGGATCTTGAATGTTAATGTTAATGTTAATGTTAATGTTAACTTTTTGAAGCGCTTCACAATTTCATAAAGGAAATTCTCTAAGCGCTCAGTCAAAATGTTATTATTATTTCCCCCTCTGTGTGTGTATATACAAAAGTCCCGCCGGTATGTCACGGCGTGGATCAGCTGTTTTTGTTTACATACACAGTGCACACACATGTGAGTCTGTGTGCGGGAGTGTGTTGCAGGGAACTCCAACGTAACACAGTGTTCTATAAGTAAGGGAGGAAGAAGAAGAAACCATTATAACAACACCTTTATGATCTGGCATTATCAAGGGTGTCCATTGTCAGACAGTGTAGTGGAAGGGCAAGACAGTAACACCACCACCACCATCCTCCACACAGGTACACCAGCCCGGGTAACTCATACACTCATTATATGCCACACACTTACCTACTGATACCTTACCTAGTCATAACAAAAGGTACAAAGCAGCCTAAGGGCTGGTAAGGTGTGCCTCTTCTCGTTACATTGTGAACGTAGCGGTTATAATAGTTTTTAAAAGTATTAATACTCTTGATGTTTATGACTTGTTCTGGCAAACTGTTCCACGCATTGATGATTGTTGATGTAAAAAAAAAACCATGTTTCTTTTGGTGGTGGTGTGTGTGTGTTTCACTAACGTAAGGCTGTGTTCCCTGGTGTAAAAAGTACGTGGTGAGTCAATAGGTAGCGAGCACTATGAGGATACGGCTGCCGTACCTGTAAGCTGTGCCTATAAGTGCTTACAGATACGGCAGCCATACCCCGTTGTCATCCCCTATTCGTACGGCTGCCGTACCTGTAAGTACTGCCTATATAATAAGATATCCTCATCACCTCAACAAGCTTGGGGACTTGTGAGAATGCGGAGTTCTTGGGGGTGGGGGGGAGGGGGGAAGACGAAATACAATGATTTACACTATAAACAAGGTGCCAGAATCATTAACATAACCTAACAATGACCTATTGACGAACACGCAATGCACTGACGGTCACAAAACCTGGCGTGTGGCTGCAAAAAAAAAAAGGCGTCTGCACCTCGCCCAAACCCCGATTTTTGGTCTTCCAAAACATTTGATATCTTCTAAATTAACATATAATGTAATGTAATTAAGTAAACCTTCTCAGAATGCATCTGATAATGTAAAATTACAACTCTGGATTCTCTAAAGCATTCAGATGAAGATGTTAAATAATATAAAAAAATAATGTTAAATTACATATAAATTCACACTAAACAAGGTGATCTTTGCTTAACATAGAGTGTGTGACGTATATACATATTTGTGTCCTTCTTTCCATCCTACCATCCTCCCTTCCTTCCTTAGCATCATCACCTACAATACATATTATCATTACAGATATTAAGAAGCAAGTGAGTGAAGGAAGGAAGGAAGGAACATTCAGTGAACAGTTAATACATTGATGCTGAACTCACGGCATCTATCCTGCCGTAACATAACATAACATAATGTATGGACTGTAACGTGTGGCTGCAACTCATACGGGTAAAAGTTTAAGGTGAGTAATGGTATAGTATAGTAGTATAGTAAGTAATATCCTTCCACAATGTAAATGTAATGTAATGAGAGGAAGTATTGCAAGAGACGTGTGGCTGCAACGGGTAAATGTTTAAGGTGAGGGAGAGGAAGTACTGGAATAATAACTCTTAATGTAACTTTATCCTGCTTTAGCGTTAAGTAAGACGGAAAAGTGTAGAGGGAAGTGATATTCAAGTGTACTGTATATACCACACTTTTAATACTCTGAATCAAGGCTTATTACCACCATAGTCCACCAACGTCAACTCCAGCTATATGTGGCACTGTGGCACTGTGGCACGTTAGCCAGAAGGTGATCCTGCTTCTCGGGTTGTTTCTGAAAGGGATAACCCGGGGTGGAGGAGGCCAAGGGGGGGGTGGGGCACAAGGTTCATGGCTGGGACGAAGTGGGGCTTCTGTATGGGGACTGATGGGGAAGGGGGCTGAAGGGGGCTTGTATGGGGACTGAAGGAGGCTTGTATGGGGACTGAAAGGGGGCTTGCATGGGGTGGTGTAGGAGGGTTGGCGAGGCGACGCGCCCCTTAGCGTATACCCCCAATGATTGATTTCCAGTACCAATTAATAATAAGAAACGTAATTAGGTTAGGTTAGGTTAATACTAGTACAAATGCATTATGTCCTTAGCCATCTCTACAGATAATTGCCTTCGTGCCTATGGTTAGGTTAGGTCAAACTGTATTTAACCCTTGCTTGCCTAGTAACAATAATGAAATAACAATTATTTAACTTTACTGGCTAATGCTGGTCTCCTAGGACAAAAATATGATAAAAATGTGTTTAAGTGTGTTTAGGGTGTGTATAAGTGTGTTTGGAGTGTGTATAAGTGTGTTTTGAGTGTGTATAAGTGTGTTTGGAGTGTGTATAAGTGTGTTTTGAGTGTGTATAAGTGTGTTTTGAGTGTGTATAAGTGTGTTTTGAGTGTTTTTGGATGTGTTTAAGTGTGTTTTGGGTGTGTATAAGTGTGTTTTGAGTGTTTTTGGATGTGTTTTGAGTGTTTTTGGATGTGTTTTGAGTGTTTTTGGATGTGTTTAAGTGTGTTTTGGGTGTGTATAAGTGTGTTTTGAGTGTTTTTTTTATGTGTTTAAGTGTGTTTTGGGTGTGTATAAGTGTGTTTTTCGGTGTGTATAAGTTCTATTAGGGTCTGTATAATTCTATTATTTTAAAATTTAGTTAAGTTCCAACTTAACTCAGTGACTTAACAAGATAAAAAAAACATCAAATTCTATTATTTCAAACTTGCGTACATTTCCAGGTCGGATTGTCTCGGGTCTGCTCAGCAACAAAACAACATGAAGAGGGTTCGGCGGAGCTTCCTTGACACCTTACGGCTCCATGTGCGGGGTGGTCCTGGGGGGATGGGGCTGCCTCGCCTCGGGGGAGTGGGCGGCAGGGGGGGGGATGTGTACGTGGAGGGGCAGGAAGGTAAGGGGAGGAACGAGAGGTTAATTATTATTATTATTATTATTATTATTATTATTATTATTTATATATCTATTTATTTAATTGTAGAATAAAATAAATATATTAGTTAAATTAATGTCAGCTCCTCCTCCACAGGTCTAAATCTCCTGAAGGTGCGGAAGGCCCGGCCAGACAAGCGCTGGCAAGGTGTACCAGGAGGAGACAGTCGCAAGTATCGCATCTGTGGTGAGACTGGCGGTGACCTTACTATTACTGTACCCACAGGAACCACAGTCTGGCGGGAAGAACCACAGGGCGTTCTTGGTGAGACTAACAAGATGACTATGTATTGTGTGTGTGTGTGTGTGTGTGTGTGTGTGTGTGTGTGTGTGTGTGTGTGTGTGTGTGTGTGTGTGTATGTAAAGAAAAATATGTTAGAGTAATGGCTGAAGATAAAAAAATAATAATAATAATAATAATAATAATAATAATGGTGTCAAAACATATAGAATCCATGAATTTAAAAGAAAAATCGCGCGATCCCAAGTGTGGTTCTTTAAACGTCACTCTGCGCGCGAGAGAAATGAGTCAAGTTAAAGAACCAATAGGAATTTAAACCCTCGGATGAAGTGTCAAAAATTTAAAGGTCCCGTCACGTCACTCAGCCCGTGAGGGAGGGCGGGAAAACATATAGTACCGCACTGCCGGAGCGAGGGAGGGTCGGGCAATAATCAGGATTTATTATTTTTTTCTACGGTATTTTTGTTGTTCCTTAGCCAGTACATACCCTCTCTCTACATGTTCTTGCATGTAGTTCTTTTCAGTGTGTGTGTGTGTCTGTGTGTGTGTCTGTATTTTTTTTTGTCTCTTGCATGTAGTCCTTTTCAGTTTCTTTTCATGTCCTCTTGTTGTTCTGTCATGTGTATGTGTGTGTGTTTTGTGTGAATTAATCGTGACTCCGTGTGCGTTTGTTTTCAGGTGAGATCAACCGTGTAGGTGACAAGGTTTTGGTTGCACACGGAGGGCAAGGAGGAAACCCGAACAACCAATATAATGGACAGAAGGGACAGGTTAGTGGTGGTGGTGGTGGTGGTGGTGTGGTGATTGTGGTAATGGTGGTGGTGGTGGTTTGAGTAGGACTGCATCACCTCCTCCTTGTAATAATAATAATAATAATAATAATAAACGGTTCATTTATAAAGCCGTCATGAACTGAATATATACATAAGTGAGGAGTCTATATGCTAGGGTATAATGAATTAAGTTTATATAGAGTTCAATACATATACATCATCAATACATAAGTGAGGAATCTATATGCTAGGGTATCAGGGGATTGTGGTGTCGTGGATATTTTAAAAGACCCATGAATTTCTTTAGGGTCTCCTCATGTATGGTGTGTGTGTGTATGTGTGTGTGTGTGTGTGTCCTAGGAACTTATTTGAAGGTAGAAGTATCACATGTGTGTTTGTTTAGTTGTATGTTGTATGTTTTATTGTGAGTTATACATCCTTACATCCATAACCACATCACGTTTTTAATTTTTTTTATTTATCTATTCATTTATTTTTATATGTATTTATGTATGTATGTTTTATTATTCATTATTAAACATCCCCCAGGCACACAACATCAAGCTGGAACTGAAACTTTTAGCTGACGTGGGTCTGGTCGGCTTCCCTAACGCAGGCAAGTCCACTCTGCTGCGTGCTGTGTCCAAGGCAAGACCAAAGGTGGCCAGCTACCCTTGTAAGTATTAGTGTATTATTATTATTATTATTATTATTATTTATTTATTTATTTATTTTTTTATCTGTCTGTTTGTGATGTAAAGAAAAAAATTAATTCATACCATTTCATTTGTCATCATTTCGCTGGTGAGTATCAATGCATTTTTATTATCTGTATTATCAGGTTTTCACACTTCTATCTGTTATTAATACACTTGATTTACCTCCTCCCATCATTACTGTTGAATAATCAGCCGTAGGACACAAGCCGAGATTACTATACATACACTTATACATGGTTTTAACGGACAAAAGCCGGGAAACATTGATCCGATAATGCCAATTGTCAGCAGTTACCGATACTAACTCTGTATTGATTAATATTAACAATTACATTACCAAAGAAAGAGGAATAATATAATAGTATACATTTAATGAAACACACTATCCAATCTGACAGTGTAAAATACCTGTATATATACGCTATAATACAGTAATTGAACATTTTTCATTTCAAATCAGTCTTACACGTGTGATTATATTCATGTAAACAAAGCGAGTTGTCTGCTGCAGATTTTATCCGTTAAAAGGAGGTGCGTAAAACTGAGGTATGAGTGTATATAATCTGTATCTCTCCTTCCTTCATCCTTTCACCTCTACACGCATCATTCTTTGGTTATATTTTATCCTATATTTCCTTCCTCATACAGACATCACCCTGCAGCCGACCCTGGGAGTATAGACATTATGTAATACAAATGATACGTCTCTTTCCAGTCTTTCTCAAATCCTTTCACCTCTACTTATCAATCTTTGGTCATATTTTATACTGTATTTCCTTCCCATACAGTCACCACCTTACAGCCGACCCTGGGAATGACAGAATATAATGATTTTATACTGTATTTCCTTCCCATACAGTCACCACCTTACAGCCGACCCTGGGAATGGCAGAATATAATGATTTTATACTGTATTTCCTTCCCATACAGTCACCACCTTACAGCCGACCCTGGGAATGGCAGAGTATGAAGACGGCCGCCAGGTTACTATAGCAGACTTGCCGGGCCTCATAGAAGGTGCTTGGGCTAATGTAGGAATGGGTCACCGATTCCTGCGCCACGTGGAAAGGACGCAGCTGCTTCTGTTTGTGGTAGATGTCAATGGGTTCCAGCTGTCACCCAAACACCCGCACCGTTCACCCACCGAGAATGTACTGCTGCTCAATAGGGTGAGTGTGTGGGTTACGTCACCCTCAATACATACTTACTTACATACATACTTCCATATATACACCATATAGAAGCATAGAAGCCTGGAATAAATAAACTTGATGCAGAAGTAATTAATGTGAGAAATATTCATGATTTCAAAAGCAAACTGGATAATAGTAGATTTGGAGACAGTACGAGCATAACTATTTCAATGTAAATTACAACTAGGTAAATACACACACACACACACACCACACACACACACACACACACACACACACACACAGTCATACCCTCCCCGTACGCACACAGGAGCTAGCTAGAGTTGTATTCTCGGCACCTGTTGACCAAGCCGGCACTCATTCCCTCCACACACACACACACACACACATACATACATACATACACACACATAGTGGCACTCATTCCTTCCCCTCCTCCCTCCCCCCCCAGGAGCTTGAGTTGTATTCCCGGCACCTGATGACCAAGCCGGCACTCCTGATGGTCAACAAAATGGACTGTACCAACGCAGATTCTAACCTCAAAATACTCCTTCAAAACCTGAACAATATGGAAGGTGAGTGAGGAAGGAAGGAAGGAGAAACATTTTTATTATTATTACACCTTTATTTATTATTATTATTATTTTTATTTATTGATGTATTGTTTCCACCTTTCCTTCCATTCTTACACTTTTTTTTTTTCCCTGTTACATTAAAATTTTTACATCCAATTCAGTCCAAAAACATTTCACCGGATTATCTATAAGTATTTTTTTTTCTACCGTTGTTCCTGTTACGTTAAAAATTCTACATCCAATTCAGTCAAAAACATTTCATTACCTAACTATACATTATTTTATACCACACATTCCTTACCTAACCTGACCTATCCCTACAGAGGTCAGCCAGGCCTTCCCAGAGGAGTTCCGACCTCAAAAACACGTGATCTTCGACGACATTATTCCGTGTTCGGCCAAGACCAACCCGGCATCTATCCTATACCTTAAGGATAGGATACGCATCTTCCTGGACCTGCACCAAGGCTTGCAGGATGGGGAGGAGAGGCAGGAGGAAGAGGCTGTTAAAAGGATATCCAGTCTACTACAGGAAGGTCCCAGGCGACTTGTGTGAGGTTAAGTTAGGTGAGATTAGGTAAATAATAATTGTTTTGTTGTTAGTAGAGAGAGAAAGAGAGATTGTTTTTTTGTTTTTCTTGGGTTTGCTGAAAGATTAGTTACTATTTGTGGTGTGTGTGTGTGTGTGTGGTTAGACTTGTTTGTAGTAGAGAGAGAATATATTTTTTTTTCTTTCTCGCTCCTTTCTCTAATCATAATAAGGGAAATGAAATAACTTTGATGTATGCTAGAGTTTATTTATTTATTTATCTCCTATTTAAAGGCAGTTTCTTGGTGTAGGAGACAGAGCCATCTTGTTAAACTTACCAAAACTATTTAGTGTATTGTTAATTAATTTGAGGGAGTTATTGAATCATCAGCACACACACACACACACACACACACACACACACACACACACACACACACACACACACACACACACACACACACACACACACACACACACACACACACACACACACACACCACAAATATTATTATCCTGTACATAATGTCTTGTATTTATGTATTATAAAATGTTTTCTCTGAATTAATAAAAATATAATGTGTAATACGTATGTTTAATAATGTTATTTTGTCTTGATTTATTTTATTATTTTTAGTTATTTTTGATTTTATTTGTCTCTCTCTCTCTCTCTCTCTCTCTCTCTCTCTCTCTCTCTCTCTCTCTCTCTCTCTCTCTCTCTCTCTCTCTCTCTCTCTCTCTCTCTCTCTCTTTAATATTCCTTAGATAGCTTGTGAACTAATAGAAAAATATTACATGTATATATATTTATTTATTCATTTTGTATAAGAAAATGTATCGGGAAGTGAGATGGCACAGGATTTAAAGAGAGAGAGAGAGAGAGAGAGAGAGAGAGAGAGAGAGGAGAGAGAGAGTCTTTGTGCAATGTTACAGACTAGCCTCTGGGACTTACGAGTTGTAAGTTGTGTGACACCCACGCCCACCTAACTTATGTTCTGAAGGCAGGGGGAAGAGGAGGAGGAGGAGGAGGAGGTATTGTATTGGAGACAGAGGAAGAAGAGGAGGAGGAGGTATTAGAGGCAGAGGAAGAAAAGGAGGAGGAAGAGGATGACCTTTCAAATGATGTATTGCAAAGTTGAGAGATAAAAAAAAAAAAGATTTTCCTGGAGACTGATTGTGTGTGAGAGAGAGAGAGAGAGAGAGAGAGAGACTATTATACAAACAAAAAATCCATACTACTACTACTGCATTGATACAAATGAAAAATAATTGTGTATATATATATTTAAATTAAAGAAATAGGAAATAAATAAAAAACTTGGATAAAGAATGAAGAGAAGATATATAAAGGATAATAGAGGAGGAAGGAGGAATAAGAAGAGGAGGACGAGAAGGAGGGAAAAAGGTACAGCGATTTCGGGGAAGAGAAAGAGAGAGTGAGAGAAAAAATTGTCTAGCTCTTCTGAGAATATGACAAAGTTTTGAAAATCACCTCTTTCTTCCTTCTCTTCTCTCCATGTCTTTATCAAACCTTATTAATTATTCATATATACATAAATACATACAAAAATTCCTTTCTTTCATCTTCCTTCCCTTCCCTTCCTTCATTCCTTCCTCCCTTCCTCCCTCCTTCCTTCATTCATTCCCTCCTCCCATCTTTCCTTCTTGCCTTCCTTCCTTCCTTCATTCATTCATTTTTCCTTCATTCTTCCTTCATTCTTCCTTCATTCTTCCTTCATTCTTCCTCCCTTATATTTTTCTTCTATCTGTGTTTATCAATATATATAATTGTATTTCTTTCTGCATTCCTTCCTTGGTCTGATTAAGTGTCAGAGAGAGAGAGAGAGAGAGAGAGAGAGAGAGAGAGAGAGAGAGAGAGAGAGAGAGAGAGTGAGAGTGAGAAAGGAGGAGCAGTCTGCTAATGGCATGTCATATAGAAAAGGAGAATTTCGGCGAACACAGAGAGAGAATGATCAACCGTCTCTCTCTCTTTCTCTCTCTCTCTCTCTCTCTCTCTCTCTCTGGAATATAACATTGTTTTCATATTTGTTTGATGTCGCGACCACCAACATGAAGATATTATAATTATTATTATTATTATATTATTATTATTATTATTATTATTATTATTATTTGCGTTACTATTACCTGAGGAACAATTTTGAAAGGAAACATAGTATTTTTATTATATTTATTCGTCTAGTATGTGTATATAATTTTTTATCATTATTGTTATTATTATTATGAATTGTCGTTATATTCATTAATTTCATCATTACATTACACTTCAACAATTACTATTACTATATACTGACACACAAACACACACACACACACACACACACGCGTGAAAGAAAATGAAAGTGTATGTGAGAGAGAGAGAGAGAGAGAGAGAGAGAGAGAGAGAGAGAGAGAGAGAGAGAGAGAGAGAGAGAGATGTATAATATATTTGAATACATCCACCACACAATGCCTTCACCTCCACGTAACACACACACACACACACACACACACACACTCTGCCTCTTCCTCTTCCTTTCTCTCCTCGCCATCAATGGAGTTTCCAGAACCGCGTTGCACTAATATTTATGTCGTATATCTTTTATCCTGACATGAAGCGCGTTTTGGGAAAGAGAAACTTGTGTTCTTGGGAATGTGTCAGGTTTTTGAGACCTTGCCCGGAGGCGGCGGTGGCTTCCTGAAAAGAGCGTTGATTTGACAGATACACACACACACACACACTGGCACAGGCACACACACACACACACACTGAATCATATTTTATTCATTTCACAATTCGTATTAATATCTGAGTATAATTTCTACGTGTAAGTTGCATTACTATAATAATTACCGATACAAGACATTATAATCACTGTTAATTACCCATCAAACAAGACAATTCAATACCATAATTAACCACTGGAACCACCTAGTTATTCCTCACTTAAATAAATCATTCTATAATACAACGTCTATGTATTAGATTCACACAAACTCAATCTGTAAGTAGAGGAAAGAGACCAGTAATACAGTATAACCTAACTTCTCTATACCAGCTTAATATACAATAATCATACAACTATCATTACCTCGTTCAGAGATTACGATAGTTAGACGTAGTTACTCCCCCTTCCTCCCCCCTTCCTCCTCTGCCATTCGCTACCAACCAGACACAATTTTCCTCCCTCATACCCCCTATAACCCTCCTTCCCCCTTCCCCCCCCTCCTTCACCTTCCATTCCTCTTTTATTCGCCATCAAGCCCTGTCCAAGCGCCCCAGGAGGAAATTCTCGCAGTGTTTTATCTAATTATTCAACCTTCCGTTATTGCTACTGTTCTAATTCTACCTTCAGCTGGTAAGTCAATAATTCATTACTTATTTGAGATGTTTTGGGAAGGTTAGGTAGATAGGAAGGTTAGGTATTTACGTGTTTAATGTGTGTGGGTGGGTGTGTGTGTGTTTGGATGGGTGTGTGTGGGAGGTGAATGTCGATATGTTTGTTCAGTTTTATCATGTACGTTTTTCTATGTAAGATTGATTATTTTAAGGTCATGATGTGTATAGTGTATTGTTTATATTGTATGGGCTGAGGTGTGTTTAGTGGGCGTGGGCGTGGCCGTGGCCGTGGTATGGGTGGGTAGGAGTGGGTAGAAAGTGTATAGTTTATAATGTATGGGTATGGTGTGTGTATAGTGTATTGTTTATATTGTATGGGCTATGGGTCTGGGCGTGGGATGGGTGGGTGGGCGTGGGAAAGGTGTTTCATTCAAATGTTAAATGATATTCTTAATACTAATATCTCTGAAATTATATTATTTTTTTCATTAATTTCTTTGGGTTTTGCTATAACTCCTGGCAATATTACTGTAGTTATTACCACTAATTACACACACACACACACACACACACACACACACACACACACACACACACGTTCACTCATCGTCTGCAAGTCTCCTACGAAATGCATAAATCTCTCTTTCTTCAATTATATCATTAGCCATTGCAACTGGGGCGGCATATGGGCTGATGTGGGCGTGGGCGGTTGCAGGGCAGGTGTGGGCGGCAGTGGGCGTGGAGCGAACGACTGTTGAAAAGACACGTTAAGGTAGTTTAGGTGTGATTGATAATTACTGTTTAGTTAATGATACGATCTATTTATATATACTTTTCAATTTATATATGTGTGTATTGTACTGATTTCTACACCTCCTCCTTCCTCCTCCTCTTCCATCATCCTCATCCTCATCCTCCTCCTCCCTCCTCCTACACTCACCTCCGTCTTGTCCTCCTCCTTCCCCCTCTTCACCCTCCTTTACGGATACAAACACATCTTGGAAGAGAGTTAATCCGTCCCCAATCACCACCACCACCCGCCATGACACTGGACCTGAAAAACAAACGCACACACACATTAGTTAGGATCCTCTGCACACACACACACACATTCACAAACTCTCTCTCTCTCTCTCTCTCTCTCTCTCTCTCTCTCTCTCTCTCTCTCTCTCTCTCTCTCTCTCTCTCTCTCTCTCTCTCAATCCCACCTTTCAGTCCTTGCAGTAGTAATCTTCCTTTCACTTTCTTGACTAAAGCTTGATCACTGTCCCCTTCTAGCTGCCTCCAGACAGGAGGACGAGGGGGGGTGCCTTGTACTGGGGAAGGGAGGAACACAGACTCCCCCAGGGGCACTGTCAGGCACTGGGGGAGGGGGATGAGTCGGTAGGAAGGCGTTAAGTAGTGTAGTTTGATAGCGCGTGTAGCTAGGCGGGTGTGACCATAGAGGAGAGAGCAGTGATACCGACCTGACATTTCCTCCCCGAAGTTACGGAATATTAGGAATGCGTAGGGTAAGGGATACACGCCTTCTACTGCAAACACATTCTTAACTTTGTCTTGAGGTGGTTGTGTGCCTGTATATAACGGCAGCGGACGTCCGATGGGGTCCGTCCATGACACGCGGAGCGGCATGTTTACATTTGCAAAGCAGTATATAAAGCCATCCTCCCCGTCTGTTAACACCGAGTCTGTCCCGTTCTTGATTGCGAAGGGAGGAAGGTGAGGGTACGGCAGGGTGTGGTGGTGATGGTGGTGGTGGAGAGGGGCTTGCTCCACCACGTGCTGTTCCTCCCCCATCACCACCACCACCACTACTACTACCGCCACCACCATTATGAGAGGTGATGCACGGCACTGACCACTACCAACGCCACGGCCAGCCATTATCTTATTTACAAAGATACAAACTGATAGACTTTTTTCGTAATTCCAAAAGTTCACTGAATATATTTTTGCAACTGTGTCTTTCTTGGTCTTTTTCTTAATAGATAAATAACTTCTTTTTTTTTGAGCTCCAAGCAGTCGTCGAAATCTATGTTTTTTAAAATCGTCCGTTTGAGAAAATTTCTTTTTTTTTCTTCTTCCTTCTGTGGTGAAACTCTGATATTTCTATCGTTGTATACTTTTGTAGATGACTGACTGACTTAACTGACTGACTGACTGGAGTAAGTGAGGTTATGTGTTGCAGGTGCGAGGGAGGGAAGGTGAATGAGACGGAGATATGAAGCTGGACTACGGAGGGAAGAGGAGAGAGCGTGCGCAAGTCCAGAGGAGGAGGAGGAGGAGGAATTATTATATATAATAGTAATTTATTATTTCACCCAACTACCCACACACTAACACACACACACACACACACACACACACACCACCCGTTCGGTCATGACTGGCCAATCAAAATCTTCACTACTGACTCACCAATGCCAATAGTTATGAAAGTGAATTATTTTCATTAAAATATGTAATGCAGTACTTTTAATGCAGTGTCAAGCTCCATCAAGAGGATATAACAGCTATCAGTAACCCACGTATACTCCTACACACACTTTGCTACCTCGTTAGGAACACACACAGTCTTAACTTCTAGGTATATTCTTGTAATGACTCTTACAGCTCAAAGCAGTTCATAACTAAGCATTACCACACGCTTAATCATCTTAAAGACTCACGTGGATCTGTAGAATTAACCTCAACCTATGGTGTATTTTCGTAATTTTTTCTACTCGGGAAA
>JAPQNM010000026.1:7632859-7662463 GCA_029783475.1 Metacarcinus magister
CCAGCCATTTCCTGCCAACCCAACCCAACCCAACAGTAATTACAGCTTGGAAACAACGTCATCACCCATGTGTAGTTAAGGAAAGAATGCATTATTGTCTCCATAGCATGTAATTATAGAAATAACTTAGTGTGAGTATTGTGGTGAGTTGGTAGTAATTGGCAACTTCAATGCAGTCTGAGATGGTATAGGAGGCCTGTCTATAATAATAATAATAATAATAATGATAATAATAATAATAATAATAATTCGTATGGAGGCGTAGATAACATATACAATTTTCAGTCGTGAATCATATTTTTTCCATCCTTCCTCACTTTTGTTTGAGGTGTAACTTAGTTTTTTATTTCAGATCTGTGTGTCGTGTCCTGGCTTCCCCGGAGTCAGCATATGGAGGAAAAAAGTTTTTACAACACGTCAGTTAACCAGCAGACTCCAGCTTGTGTGTGTGTGTGTGTGTGTGTGTGTGTGTGTGTGTGTGTGTGTGTGTGTGTGTGTGTGTGTGTGCGTGTGCGTGTGCGTGTGTGTGTGTGTGTGTGTGTGTGTGTGTGTGTGTGTGTGTGGTGAGTGAGAGAGAGTACAGTCACACAATCTCAGTCTTCACACCTTGGACAGTCTATGATGCTAATGTTTACTATACTTGATTGTGTTCACTGAGACTGACTACATCTCATGGAAGGGAATACTCAGTGAGCGTCTTTTCCATCTTGTCCGTCCAACTACATCTCGGAGAAAATAATGAAACGGACAAGATGGGAAATACACTGACTGACTGACTATTCCCTTCAATGAGATGTAGTTAGTCTCAGTGAACACAAATAAGTACAGTAAAGTTAGCATCAGACTCGTCCAAGGTGTATTAGACTTGGTTATGTGACTGTACGTACACACATATACACACACCAGCTGGAGTCTGCTGGGTAACTGATGGCTTGTCTAAACTTACTTCCTTTCACCTCGGTCATCGTAGTGAGGAACACATAAAATTAGAAAGGAAAGTTTTAAACCTTTATTAAGTGTCATACATACAGTACAGTAGGTAGTAAATGTACAGTCCAGTAGATGGTGAGTTTACTTACATTTCTGTCCTTAGGTGACCACACACGCTCGCTACTGCTGCTCTAATCCATCGCCACCCGCCCTGCTACACCATGTCAGTTGATGTAAATTTGATAGCATGCGACCGTGTGTATGTGTAGTAACATGCCACCAATATATACATACATAGAGTAACTACCTTTAACGTGCATTATTACACAGTGTAGTGGACGAGAGGCTCTAATATTACTCTTTATTACAGATGTTTGAGGTGTCGCGCCAGTCAGTTGATGGGATGGTAGTGTCAGTGGAAGCGTGTCCCGATACACTCGAAACCGGCCGCCAGTCCAACCGTTGTTTCCATGTAAGCGTTACAGGACTCGCTATACACATATGGTAGCTCATGAGTGTCTATAATGATGATAATAAAATAATAATAATAATAATTCGTATGGAAGCGTAGATCACATATACAATTATTAGTCGTGAATCATATTTTTTCAGTCATTCCATTTGTTTGAGGTGTAATTTAGTTTTTATTTCAGATCTGTGTGTCGTGTCCAGTGTTTTCCCGGAGTAACATTTGTTGGAAGAAAGTTTATTCAAGACATCATCAGGTACCTAGCAGACTCCAGCTCGGTGAGGAACAAATAAGATGAGTAAGGAAAATTTAAAAACCTTTATTAAGAATTCATACATACAGTAGAGTAGGTGGTGAGTTTAATTACATTTCAGTCCGTAGGTGACCACACACACACACACAGTCGCTGCTGCTCTAATTCATCACCACCCGCCCTGCTACACCATGTCGGTTGATGCAAATTTGGTAGCATGCAACCCCGTGTGTGTGTGTGTGTGTGTGTGTGTGTGTGTGTGTGTGTGTGTGTGTGTGTGTGTGGTGTGTGTGTGTGTGTGTGTGTGTGTGTGTGTGTGTGTGTGTGTGTGTGTGTGTGTGTGTGTGTGTGTGTGTGTGTGTGTGTGTGTGTGTGTGTGTGTGTGTGTGTGTGTGTGTGTGTGTGTGTGTGTGTGTGTGTGTGTGTGTGTGTGTGTGTGTGTGTGTGTGTGTGTGTGTGTGTGTGTGTGTGTGTGTGTGTGTGTGTGTGTGTGTGTGTGTGTGTGTGTGGTGTGTGTGTGTGTGTGTGTGTGTGTGTGTGTGTGTGTGTGTGTGTGTGTGTGTGTGTGTGTGGTGTGTGTGTGTGTGTGTGTGTGTGTGTGTGTGTGTGTGTGTGTGTGTGTGTGTGTGTGTGTGTGTGTGTGTGTGTGTGTGTGTGTGTGTGTGTGTGTGTGTGTGTGTGTGTGTGTGTGTGTGTGTGTGTGTGTGTGTGTGTGTGTGGTGTGTGTGTGTGTGTGTGTGTGTGTGTGTGTGTGTGTGGTGTGTGTGTGTGTGTGTGTGTGTGTGTGTGTGTGTGTGTGTGTGTGTGTGTGTGTGTGTGTGTGTGTGTGTGTGTGTGTGTGTGTGTGTGTGTGTGTGTGTGTGTGTGTGTGTGTGTGTGTGTGTGGTGTGTGTGTGTGTGTGTGTGTGTGTGTGTGTGTGTGTGTGTGTGTGTGTGTGGTGTGTGTGTGTGTGTGTGTGTGTGTGTGTGTGTGTGTGTGGTGTGTGTGTGTGTGTGTGTGTGTGTGTGTGTGTGTGTGTGTGTGTGTGTGTGTGTGTGTGGTGTGTGTGTGTGTGTGTGTGTGTGTGTGTGTGTGTGTGTGTGTGTGTGTGTGTGTGTGTGTGTGTGTGTGGTGTGTGTGTGTGTGTGTGTGTGTGTGTGTGTGTGTGTGTGTGTGGTGTGTGTGTGTGTGTGTGTGTGTGTGTGTGTGTGTGTGTGTGTGTGTGTGTGTGTGTGTGTGTGTGTGTGTGTGTGTGTGTGTGTGTGTGTGGTGTGTGTGTGTGTGTGTGTGTGTGTGTGTGTGTGTGTGTGTGTGTGTGTGTGTGTGTGTGTGTGTGTGTGTGAACATGCCCGTATATAACCACCTTTAACGTGCATGATTCATTAGTGTAGTGGACCAGAGACTCTAATATTACTCTACTGTTACAGATGTTTGAGGTGTCGCGCCAGTCAGCTGTGGAAGCAAGTGTCGGTGGAAGCGTGTGTCCCGATGCAGTGCAACCCGCCCGCCAGTCCAACCTTTGTTCTCTACTGCCATGTAAGCGTGACACGACTCGCTATACACACATGGTAGCTCATGAGTAAAATGATTAAGTGTGAATCATACACTGAGCACCTAAGGACAAAGGGTTCATTGACGGACAGCTGATTGCCTGGCCGCCGCCGCCACCTCATCTCACAACCACGCCTGCCGCTCTACACTACATCAACACATACACACACCCTACAGTACAGCGGCATCGGCGTACGTTCGTTCTCTACACTCTACAGACACTAATGTGTACCACTACACTACACAGCAGCACGTGACTCCCAGTTCATGCACTACACTACAACTATCTAACTACATATATGTGTTCGCATGCCGCCTCGTCTCTTCTCTGCTTGCCGCCGCGCCCAGCCTGAGGAGCCTCGCGGCTGGTCATACCTTCTTACATATCCTCCTCGCGTCATCCGCCGACCTGTAGGGAGAAAAAAATATTGATGTTAGCACTTAATTGTTACAAATAAATATATTAATCAAAGTAATATGTCTGGTTTGTCCCTGGTTGGTGGTGATGGTGAAGACAGCTGACTAAGGTGACACACGTACATCCTCTCTCTCGTTCCTTCCTTTTCACGTCTTTGTTTTTTCTGGATTAATTCAACACGTAGTATATAGACTGTGTTAGTTAGTGGACACATACGAGTGTAACTTTTCCCTCTGTTCAACACTTGCATCAACACAACACTTGGAGTAAGTGTTGTGTTGAACAGAGGGAAAAGTTACACTCGTATGTGTCCACTAACTAACACAATCTATACTATACTAAGTGTTTTAATAATCAAGAAAAACAAAGCCATGAAAATTAAGGAACGTGTGTGTGTGTGTGTGTGTGTGTGTGTGTGTGTGTGTGTGTGTGTGTGTGTGTGTGTGTGTGTGTGTGTGTGTGTGTGTGTGTGTGTGTGTGTGTGTGTGTGTGTGTGTGTGTGTGTGTGTGTGTGTGTGTGTGTGTGTGTGTCAGAACAAAATGTAAAGGACTTTGTTTACCCGAAAGAGCATAAAAAAGCCAGGCAGATTCACCTGAGTCCTGGATTACCTGGAAGACTGTCAACCTTTTAATTAATATACAACGCAGCTCACAGGTGGAGGGAAGGAATTATGAGAGGAACAGGTTGAAAATTTTTGCAAACTATTAATCAATACCCAAGTGTCATCCGCATGTGTGTGTGTGTGTGTGTGTGTGTGTGTGTGTGTGTGAGAGAGAGAGAGAGAGAGAGAGAGAGAGAGAGAGAGAGAGAGAGAGAGAGAGAGAGAGAGAGAGAGAGAGAGAGAGAGAGAGAATACCTGCTTTGAAATAAATTTGTCACTAAAGCTAAATTTCCTCTCCCTATCCTTGTACACAAAAGAATCAATTAGACACAATTACCAGATTATCCAAAAATATGAAAATTAACCATAAAAAAAAACAAAAACTATTGGTTGATACTTCTTAAAAAGTATATAACAAAACAAATTGAAAAACATAAAGGCAAATCTATCTACAGAGGTGTTTCGTCAAGCCTATTTTAAAGGTTTTCAAATCATAGGAAGTTAGATAAAAAAAAAATAAGTGAGTGTGTTATAGAATGATGGAAAAATATAATGTGTGTGTGTGTGTGTGTGTGTGTGTGTGTGTGTGTGTGTGTGTGTGTGTGTGTGTGTGTGTGTGTGTGTGTGTGTGTGTGTGTGTGTGTTTCAGAGTTTTATTAGTGAAAGAAATGAAAGAGTGAAGATATAGACTATTTCATATTATTATTATTATTATCATTATTTTATACTGAGCTCACACAACTATTAAGGTGGATAGAATGGGGATGAAAGGTGAAAAAATAGAATATAAGACTATTGTTTAGTTTACCAGGAAAATAATTAATTAATATATAACTGAATACGAGTGTCATCTTACCTGACCAGCTCTCACCTCAGCTAAACGGCAGGTCACCTAAAACAAACATAAACAATTAGTAAAATAATATAAAAAGAAAAACACAGACTAATAATAATAACAATGATTCTACTACATATTTTTCTATCTATCTATCTATTCAATTATTCATCTATCTATATTTACTTATCTCTCCATTCTCCTGCATAACAGTATATGAAGGGAGCTGGCAGGAAAATGTAGAAGGGTATAAAGTTATTAATATTATCATTATTATTAGGCACAGCTTACAGGTACAGCAGCCATACCTGTAAGTGCTCCATTATAGATACGGCACGTGCCTATCTTTTGGGTAATAAAATATAAAAAGCTTTTATAACCGAACCTAACCGAACCAAACCGTACCTAATCTAACCATAACCTAAAGAATGCCATATCCTTATAGTACTCGCTTATAGATACGGCACGTGCCTAACTTTTGGGTAAAGTTTATTTAACCGAACCTAACCGAACCAAACTGTACTTAACCAAATCTAACATAGCTTGAAAGATGTTTTACCAAGTAAATAATAAGGCACAGGCCGTAGGAATAGCAGATGACAACGCAGTACGACTGCTGTATCTCTAAGCACTTCGAAGATTATTAATATCATTATTATCATTACTATTATTATTATTATTATTATTATTATCATTACTATTATTATTACTACCAAACCAAACAGCAAAGAAGAAAATGAAGGGAAAAAGAAGGGAAGGGAAGGGAGAGAGAGAGAGAAAGGATGGGAGAGAGAAGGGAAGGGAGAGAGAAGAAAAGGAAGAGAGAGACGGAAAGGAAGATAAGAGAAGAGAAGTGAGGGAAGGTAAGAAGAAAGGAGGGACAAGAAGAGAAGGAAGAGGAGACAGCAGGATGAAGATGAGAGACAGAGAAAATGAATGATGGGAGAGAAAGCAAAGAAAGAGGAAAGGAGAAGGAAGGGAATGAAGGAAGCGTAAAGACGAGGAGGAGGAGGAGGAGGAGGAGGAGGAGGAGGAGGAGGAGGAAGAGGAAGAGGAGAGGAGGAGGAGGAGGAGGAGGAGGAGGAGGAGGAGGAGGAGGAGGAGGAGGAAGAGAAGGAGCAGAAGCAGGTAAGTATGGGATGTTGATTATATTTTAATCTCTCGGCTTGACGAGGAAGCGCTTCCAAGAATAATTCGAGAGAGAGAGAGAGAGAGAGAGAGAGAGAGAGAGAGAGAGAGAGAGAGAGAGAGAGAGAGAGAGAGAGAGAGAGAGAGAGAGAGAGTATATTCCTCCTCCTTCCCTTCCCTTCCCTTCACATAATTAATAAGTACCGAGAAATCACGGGTCACGACAAAACAGTTCGTGTCTGAATTAACATGAAATCATAAGCCGAGAGAGATGGGAGGAAGGAAGGATGGAAGGAAGGAAGGATGGAAGGAAGGAAGAGAAGAAGGGAGGAAGGAAGAAAGGGGAGGAGGGGAGAAGGATGGAAGAAGGAAGGAATGGAAGAAAGCAGGTGGAATAATAAGTGTTAGACATTAATATTGCTTGTGTCTGTAGGTGATGGTTAAGTTAGGTTAGGCTAGGTTATAGATGGTGTTAAAGGCGTATGTGCAGAATAACACATATGGATCGAGTAAGGAATGAGAAGAGGGTCTGGAGGATCACGCGCTGGACTCATGATCACCAGCCATTACCCTAAAGGAGGTCAGAGCTTATAGACACACACACATACACACACACACACACACACACACACACACACACACACACATGACCTGGCAGTGAAAAATACTTAGCGACCTGAGCGGGATTCGAACTCATGTCTTGCCGGGTGACAGACAAGAGTCATCAACCATTGAACCAAGGCAGCAGGGGGGAAGGAGGAGTGGTGTTACGAGTGGTGTTAGGTTAAGCAGAGCAGTGTGTGTTAAGCAGAAGTGAGCAGAGAAGAGTGTGTTGATGTGGTTTGTACTGATGTTGAGAATGGAGGAAAATTACTCGGGTCGGCTAAAGAATATTAACGAGACACATTGATGACCTCTTATTATTATTGTTATTATTATTTGTGAACCGTTCCAGTATTACCGGCAGTATTACTGGTATTACAGGCATTAGAAGCCTTTCGGTATACCGGTATTTTTGTCAATTCACCAGCCTGTCACCCTTTCAGCCCACCATAACACACTCACAACACACCACACCCACCTTCATCTGTATCCATGTAGGTCATCATGTCCTAACACTTCTTTTACTGTACCTAACACACAATAATTAACACTCTTTGATGTAAACAAATAATTACGGTGTTTTTTTCTCATTTTGTCATTGTTTTTTCCGTTTTTCTTTTTTCTATGGCTTATTTAGGGTTTACTTTCTGTTTGAATAGTTTTTATATATTTTATTCTATGGTTTATATTGGTTTAATTTCATTATTATTGCTTTATTCTATTTATCGATCTTATGATTGACCTTAGAAATAAACATTTTTCATGAAATAAATACGAATCAAATATAACAAATGTTTATGTAGAAAACGGTTAGGTGTTTCAGTCGATTTTTTAAAGTATATATAATTGCTTTCCTGTGTATAATAATAATCTCAATTTTGGTTTAATATATACGTGATCCACCAGCCAACACACGGCCGGCTTATATCAGGTTACTTACGCTTAATAGGTAATGTTTTCTTTATATCCAACTACTATTAATGGTGAAGAATGATGTGTTACTGCTCCTCCATCCCCCAAAATAACATGTAGAGGAACAGAGAAGGTTTAAAACGAAGAAATACGTGATCCACCAGCCAACACACGGCCGGCACCTAACGGTACCTGTTGATGTTCTTATATTAGGTTACTTACGCTTAATAGGTAATGTTTTCTTTATATCCCTCTACTATTAATGGTGAAGAATGATGTTACTACTCCTCCATCCCTCAAAATGACATGTAGAGGAACAGGGAAGTTAGTTACTACCTTATTATACCTTCCCTGGGACCTGCCAAACCCTGCCGCCCTTCCCTACAGGTACTACAGGGTCACACTCACCTTTCCTGCCACACCCCTGCCACGTAAAGCTGAACATAACACTTTAAACACCATTGTACTTCACTGACACGCCCACCTCCACCCTCCTTGTCCACACCTACACTCCCCTATAGCTGCCTCGCCCTCCTCCCCTAGTTACCAAGCCCTCCTCCACTAGCTACCACGCCCTCCACTCCCTCCTCCCCTAGCTACCACGCCCTCCACTCCTTCCTCCTCCCTTACCATATCAAGCCCACACGCCTATAGTAGAGACAGCCTTCAGCCCTCTCCTTCTTTGCCTTTGCCTCCTCCCCGTGACTTTACTTACTTTGTTTACTTTGTAGAATGTCACCCTCCGTGGGCACAGTTCTGCTTCTCTTTTGTTCCGTAGTAATGCCAAAGAGTTGGTTGTATTGCTGGACTATCAAGGTGTTTGGGGCTAGTCTGGTAGCAAGGATTATAGAGTATATCATTCTTGTCTGGTACGGTCGCCCCTCGCCAAACATCTGTCCAGCTGACGCTTCAAGGTGTCTGTCATAACACCTCCCGGCTCCCGCTCTTTTCAAATTCTCGATAACATTTCTCCTTTGGGCCCTTTTGTTTCTTCTCTCTTCCTTGATTTATTTGTCACTTAACACTCACACACACACATACATATACACACACGGGCAGAATTCCTTTCAACACACTCCAGTACACCCAATACCAGAGCTCCCTACACATATACACCGACTGCTCCCGCGGTCCCGCCTCCCTCCGTCGGGGCTGCAAATTTCTACTCCGCTTCATTCCACTGCCACCGCCTGGAGGCTATTCAGATTACCAGTATTCCTACTACCATTTATATTCCTACTACCACTACTACTACTAGTATCAACACCACTACTACTACTACTACTACTTCTACTACTACTACTGCTACTACCGCTACTACTACTACTATTACCACCACTACTACTGCTGTGGATATTGAAAGACAAACTGTTACGTACATTTTTCTATTGTTAAGTTTAAATAATAATGTAAAATATTATACAAATTTACACATGATGTATATACAGACAAACAAAAACAAACACACGCGGGTTGGTTGGTGACAAGCAATATTTTTTATTTTATTTTTTTTCTTCTTTCTTTTCATGATTCATTGTTATGCACGAAATTATTATTGCTGCTGCTGCTTCAAAACTATTATAACAAACAAACAAACAAATAGACTATCAAACAAAGAGAAGAAAATACAAAATAAAGAAATAAAATCAACAGTAATTTAATTGAGTGAGTTAATGAAAAAAAATAGTTAGTTAGTGTGTTACTTAACTTCAATTTATGGTATTTTTTAAACAATTTTCATTCTCTCTCTCTCTCTCTCAATAAGTACAGTTGAGTAACACTTTAGAGTAATGTGACCTGAGCCTTACACACACACACACACACTAGGTTGACACACACACACAGACAACTCTCATCCTCCCCACACACACAGACACACCCCTCATGCACACACACACACACACCTACACACCTCCACACACACACTAGGTAAACACAGTCTTCGGTGGATCATAACACGCACACACACACCTACAACCCACACCCACACCTACACAAACGCATACTCATCATAACGCCTCATCCCCCGGGTACATTGGCCTGTTATAAGTACTATGAGAGTGTCCGTTGGTGTGATGGCTTCCTGTTGGGTTGAGAGGTTGGGAGTCATCCGATGTCTTGCTGCTGGGCTCAGGACGGTGACGTTTGAAGTAACCACACTGTTGAGGCAGATTGAGTGTGTTTGAATGCGTGTGTGTTTATGTATGTGTGTGTGTGTACGTATATACAACACACATATATGGTTTAAAGACATTATATTTCAGTAACGATGCAAAAAGTTAGACAAGCGACTTTGAGGTAACTATATTATTGAGGTGATTGTGTTTGTTTGAGTGTGTGTTTGACTGTGTGTGTGTGTGTGTGTGTGTGTGTGTGTGTGTGTGTGTGTGTGTGTGTGTGTGTGTGTGTGTGTGTGTGTGTGTGTGTGTGTGTGTGTGTGTGTGTACGTACAACACATGTATATATAATTAAAAGACAAAACACATTACAGTAACGACACAAAAACTTAAACAAGCGACTGAATTCCACGTTTTTTTCTGACTTTTTTCATGATAAACAAACAACATTAATTGATTTAATAAATATCTTCAGCGATATAAATAAAAGTGAAAATAAGAACTGAAAAAGAAAGCAAAATTGTGTGTAAATGGAGAGATACTGATTAAAAAAGAAAAATACTGTACATGGATGTCGACAGACACAGACTAAGAAAAATAATTAATAAAAAATAAAAATAAGCTGAAAATAAACTATATAATAAAATATAAATAAAACAGAACAAGTTAAAAACAAAAATCAACATATAAAAACACAATGCAATAAATACATATATATATATATATATATATAAAATTAACAGACATGCAAAGAAACAGGAAAAATAAGAAAAAGAAAAAACAAATCACACACACACACGTACACACAGACCGCTCCCCACACACACACATCCACCCACAGACACACACACACGTACACAATCATGCCCTCCCACACCCCCACATACACACATCCTCACCCTCCCTACACACACACACATACACACACACACGTACATGATGCAGGCAGGCCTAGGAAGAGGTGAAGTGAGGCATCAATTAAGAGTGTGTTTGTTTAATTAGAAGCAGACTTTGGGCGTCTCCTCTTGAAGAAGCCAAGCTGTAGGAGACAAGGAGACAGGAAGGAAGAATAATTAGGAGAAAAGATAGGAAATTACACTTAATTATCACCCTAAACACAACTAATAACACTTAATTTTCTTCTTAAACACATCACTAACTCTTAATTATTTACCTCCACACACACTATATAATTAAACACTTATTAACACTTAATTATCTCCCTCCACACACTATAACTATATCCTATAATTAAGTAGTTAATTTATTGAAATACTTATTGTCTGAGAAATTTTATACAAGAGTTGTATGTATAAAGATTTTATTAACAAGTTATTCATTTATTTTTTATCCTGTTTAGTGCTGCTGCTGGTACTGAAATGGAATTATTATTATTATTATTACTCACAAACACACACACACACACACACACACACACACACACACACACACACATAGATGCCTCAGTAAAATACCAAAGCATATATCTGTCCTCTACTCTCTCTATCTGTCTCTTTCTTTTTATCTCTGTCTCTTTCTTTCTATCTCTTTCCTCTCTCTTTCTCTCCTTCTTTTAATATGTTTTCTTTTTCTACTTTCTCTCTCTCCCTCTATCTCTCTTTCTTTCTATCATTTTCCTATTCTCTCTCTCTCTCTCTCTCTCTCTCTCTCTCTCACTCTCCCTCTCTCTCTTTCTCTAATTAATACTTTCCCTCTCGCTCTTTTTCACATACGTACAGATTCTTTCTTTCTTTCCTCACACTTTCAAACATTCTCTCCCTCTCTCCTCTCTCTCTCTCTCTCACCCCCTCTCTGCCTCACCTTCCACAGTATAAGTATGATGAGCAGCAGTATGACAATGCCAGCCAGTATAGCCAGTATGATCACCCACCAAGGGACGGCCGGAGCCTCGTCTAGGGACTTGGCGGGTGACACCGGGGTGGTCACGTCAAGAGTCTTCACCTGTGGGAGGATGGAGGATGGAGGGTGAGTGTGTGTGTGTGTGTGTGTGTGTGTGTGTGTGTGTGTGTGTGTGTGTGTGTGTGTGTTCATCTCCCGTCACATTTTCCTTTGAGTCTGTGATGTTGAGTAAGAAAAAAATAATAAATAAATAATATATAAGGTTTAAGCCAAGTTTTGTTTCAGTTTGTAATATGAGCAGGACAGCAAGACATCCAGACTTCATTGTTGCCACGAGAGCAGACTTACCGGTACTGCCTGAGGACTGACGCTGTAAGGGAGTGAGGTGACCCGGGCTACAAGGCGGCTGGTGATGGTCACGTCATGGTACGGATACTGAACACGTACAGCACCAGGCAAGGCACGGCAAGGCACGGCAAGGCACGGCAAGGCACGGCAAGGGAATAAAGTAAGTAAGGTTTAATAAACAAACCTTCAAACAGCCTTCCCAGGGACCCTAGAGCCTGTTGCTGTTTGTGTTCCCTTGTATAGACAATTATTTAATCATGAGAGAAATAAAATAAAGTACATTGCTTCCTCCAATTTTGTGTGAAATTGGTCAACATTGCAAGCCACAAAATTGGAATCCTTATGGTTTATTTAAGTCATATTTTTGGCCTTGTTTATACACAAATACATGTAATTATACATCCTACAATAAATAAAAATACAGGAAAACATAAACATTATCATTATCCATAAGAAAATTAATTTAAATGACCATTTTACTGTACCTGGGCTTAACGAGATGGAGATTGGTCTGTCAAAAAAATTGGAATATCACAAAATTGGAACCACAAAATTGGAGGGAGCAATGTCGTGTGGAAAATATTATTAACTATTTTCACGACTTAACGACAAAAATAAAACCATACTAGTAATAGAAGTAATATCAATATTTATATTAATCACCACATTAATAACAAAAATAACTAAATTAGTCCTTCCAGCTAAAGCAAAAAAAAACATTATAGCCAAAAGGAAATCAAAATAAAAAACATAAAAAAATATATTAGTTCACCTTCCCACCAGCTGTAAGTGTTCTCAAAATATTAATTAAAACACAGGTGTATAAGAGAGAGAGAGAGAGAGAGAGAGAGAGAGAGAGAGAGAGAGAGAGAGAGAGAGAGAGAGAGAGAGAGAGAGAGAGAGAGAACACAATGATTCTCTCTCTCTCTTTAATTTGTATATATATTGTGATGTTAATGGACTCGGGTAAGTGATAGGCAATAAAACGTTATATAAACTCAGCTAATATTAACAGTGTGTGTGTGTGTGTGTGTGTGTGGTGTGTGTGGTGTGTGTGTGTGTGTGTGTGTGTGTGTGTTAAGGCTACACAGAACACGCTGGCTTGGGATACATACCAAGGATTCCTGGAAAAAAAGCCAAGAATGAATACACGGATTTCAAGTCGTATAAATAATGAATTGTTTCGTCGTTTATACAAAGAGTTAGTGAAGGTTTTGGATAATGGTGATAATAATAATATTTAACGATGATATAATTCAAACTATCACTCGGAAAGATTTTGGAATATACAAGAATAAGATAATATACAAATAATCTCCCTCCCTCTCTTCTTCCTTTCCTTTCTTCCTTCCTTTCCTTAATCTCCCTCCCTCTCTTCTTCCTTCCCTCCCTTCCTCCCTTCCTTAAACTATTTATCGGCACTTCTTTCTCTCACTCACTCACACACACACACACCCCCTTACCTCCTCCAGTGTAGCCAGCACGAGGCGTGAGCGTACGTACACAAACACAATGTCTCGTTGCTCCAAGGGTCCGGCCGTGCAGTGTATCTTGGTGCAAACTGTGATGCCGCAGTGATTGGTCTGGGAGGGTGAGGGAGAGGGGGAGAGAGAGAAGGGGAAAGAGAGAAAGAGAGGAAGAAAGGGAGAAATAGAAAGTGAGAGAGAGAAGGTAAGAAAGGGAGAGAAAGAGAAATAGAAAGAAAGGAAGAGAGAATGAGGGAAAGAGAGAGGGAGAGAGAGAGGATATTTATACTTTTCATTGACTTCTAAAATATAAAAACAAATTTGATTCTTAAATGTGATATATATAACATTACTATTACTACTACTACTACTACTACTACTACTACTACTACTTACCAGACTGTCCCATTCTTGCGAGTCTTCCACTTCTCTTGTCCTCCTTCTCAGCTGACCAGAAGAGGAGGAGGAGGAGGAGTCGAGGTCAGAGGAGGAGGAGGAGGAGCCATAGGAAGAGGAAGAAGAGGAAGAAGAGGTAAAGGTCCTTGAAGATGATGAGGAAGAGGAGTGAGATGAAGAGGAGGATGAGTAGTTACCTCCTCCTTCTCCTCCTCCTCCTCCTCCTTCTCCTCCAGTTGTGTATTTAGTAACTGTTGTTTCTTCATAATATGTTTCCTTCTTTCCTCCTCCTCCTCCTCCTCCTCCTCTAACCTCTTCTTCCACTAACACTCCTCCTCCTCCTCCAACATAACTTCTCTCCTCCTCCTCCACTACTAACACTCCTCCTCCTCCTCCTCCTTCTTCTGCCACTGTGATCCTCTCTTCTTCTTCTTCTTCCTCTTCCCTCCTTTCCTTCTCCTCCTCTTCCTTCTTCTTCTCTCCTTGTAAGAAGCGTAAGAGTCTTGTGGTTGATGTCTCTTTATTCAGCTGAGAAAGAGAGAGAAAGTTATATTATTATCATATTTAACTTCACCTACTGATACACACACACACACACGTACACACACACACACACACACACACACACACACACACACGTACACACACACACCCTCACCTCTAGTTGCATAGGGTTGGTGTCTTGTACAAATGAACATGATCCTGGACCCGTTACATTAGGCTGTTCTAGCAGGTACAGAAGGTAACTCTCACCTGAGGATAAAAAGGATTACATAAGGATTACATAGGATTACATAGGAATTACATAAGGATTACATAGGGGATTACAGGTATTAGGTCAGATTTACTTCTAAGATTTACGGTTAGTACTAATTTTATTTATTTATTTATTTTTTGGTTATATATTTGTCCGTCTGATTTTTATATAGTATTCCTAATTATGGGGAATGTTATTGTCTTTCTTCACACACACACACACACACACACACACACACACACACACACACACACCATTGATAGCCTTGAGCGGCCACAGGATAACAAATTCAGTCTCGGTGAGTCTTGACGCGCCGTTGTTTGATATAGCGAAGGTGTGCAGTATTTCCGGCCCAAGATCTTCCTCATGGTGGTAGTCGGAGGTCCGGTAAAGACTCTTGTTGTAGGCTATGTTCTCAGGCTTGGAGGAACTATAGGGAGGGAGAGAGAGGTGATGATAATGATGATGTTATATATATATAGATAATAAGTCATTCTGGTTGTGTTATAAGTCATCTGTAATTGCAATGTTCTCAGGTATTATAATTCATGTATAATTATGAATAACTAAATTTAATCCCCTCACCCATATAGAACCAGGTTAACATTTGCATTACGTATAATTATTAATAACTAAACTCTCTTTATATATAATTATTAATAAGTAAATTCTCTTTATACATAATTATCAATAACTAAATTCTTTCCACTCACCCATACAGGACCAGGTTAACATCAGCGTCCAGCATCACGATTTTCTTCACTGCGTTGTCATCACTTGTTCCGCGGTGTTCTGCAATGGTGCTGTTTGCTACCACTTCAAACTCAATGCGATCATCTACTAAAGTGGAAGGTTGAGGGTGGAAGAACACCGCAAAGTGGACCTGTGGAGTGGAAAGTGGAAGGGGTTAGGGAGGGAGGGAATGAGGGAAGGATGGAAGGATGGAAGGATGGAAAGAAATAAGCTGCATACATCAATAATTCACCCATAGGAGTGGACCGTCCTCTTAGTGTAGTCCTTGCCTACACACAAACACACACATACACACACACACTCACCCCAGTATGTATCTTCAATGGATTTCCGATATCACAAACAAGTGTAGTCGTGCCGCCTTGCTCTCTCGGTGAACAGGTAACAGAGGTGTTGTCACGAGCCTCAAAAATGTTGTATTGAAGTCCGGGAGGCTCAGGCAGGTATACCTTAGCTTGATACGCATCCTCACCATGATTCATAACACGGACGGACACCTCTAGCCTCTCCTTCTTGCCAAATGTAAAGGTGTCCGGCCTGGGGATGTGAGGTGAGGTTAGGTGAGGTTAGGAGAGATAATATTGTATAAAATGATATGAATAATGAAGAAATGAATTAGATGGTGAGGAATGAAGAGAAATTGAATAAAATGACAGAGAATAAGAAGAAAGGGAAGAAGAAATGAATAATAGAGAGGCAAGAAATGAAGAGAAATTGAATAAGATGACTATGAATAAGAAGAAAGAAATGAGTCAGAAAATGAATAAGATGTGAGAAATTAAGAGAAAATGAATAAAATGACAAATAACAAGAAGAAAAAGTGGACAAGAAATGAACAAGAGTGAGGATTGAAGAGAAATTCTATAAAAATGACAAATAAGTAATAACAAAATGAATAATAGATTGCAGATGACCTTGACCCCAATACTTACGCCT
This sequence comes from Metacarcinus magister, assembly GCA_029783475.1. Taxonomy (NCBI): domain Eukaryota; kingdom Metazoa; phylum Arthropoda; class Malacostraca; order Decapoda; family Cancridae; genus Metacarcinus; species Metacarcinus magister. The sequence goes on from JAPQNM010000026.1 coordinate 7,649,174, forward strand.
CAAAGGTCAGCGTAAGGTCAGGAACACAGGTATCGTCCGGGCCGCAGTTATTCTTGATGGAGATAGTATTAGTTAGGTTGAGATTCTGTTTCTGATTCAAGATTGGAGGAATGACGGCACGTGGCACTCTGACGGTGGCACTGTGATCTTCTACCAGTGCCAGCCTCACCTCGGCACCCAAGGGAGTCAATTTGTCCGTCACGGAAGGCTGGAGCGGAAGGGAAGGATATTAAGTTGACGGCAGGGAAGGAAATAATGTTTAATACACTGTTTGAAGGAATTAAATTGTTCGGAAGGGAAGGAAATAATTTTTAATAATATAGATTGTAGTATGTATGTATGTATTTTATTATTATTATTATTATTCATTCTTCTTCTTGCACTCACCGCTACATAAGTGTTGTGAATCCTGCATCTAACATTGCCTCGTGCCAGCCTCAGGTTTTCACTGAGTCCTTGTGTGTCTGTTGTCATGAAGAACAGGCGAGGGTCCTTCACCTGGCCGTCAAGCTGGTACTTCACCTCAACCTCTGCCGACGATACATACATACATATATATAAAACACACACATACATACATACATACATATACATACATTCATATATACACACACACACCGATACCCCTTCATACAATCTTAATAATGATAAAAAAAATATCCCCATTAACATTACATCACAAACTTAACAAACATATATACATAAAAAAAAATCCTTCTATTACCTATCATACATATAAAAAAAAAATCCTTCTATTACCTATTTCGTCAGGGACTGCGAGGCCACCATATCCTACACAGAACTGCAGGTCAACGCAGGCTACAACTCGGCCCGAGCGCGTCCTGCAGTCCTTGTTCTTATTGGCCGAGGAAGAACTGTCAATGTCGATCTCCTCAATGGATAGGAAGGTCAGGGTGTGGTTGACCAGTGACACTACGGGGCGTGACCTGTGGAGGAGGAGGAGGTGTAGGAGGAGAAAAAGGAGGAGGATGAGGAAAATAAAATAAATATATGCACGTATTCTGTATTCTGTCCATAGTGTCTGCATGACATTTAACAGTGACACTATTTCATCATCATCATCATCATTATTACTCATGCAAGAAAACAAATGAATGCTTAGATTGAGCAGGAAATAATACAGTGTCAGCGGCCACACCAAAGTCCTCTCTCCTCTCTCGCTGCCGCAGTGCGGTACGATATGTTTTCCCCCCCTCCCCCTCTCACTGGCTTACTCCGCTCTGCTCCGAGTGACGTTTAAAGAGACTTGGGTTCACGCAATTTCCCTTTAAATTTTGACACTTCATCGGAGGATTTAAATTCTTTAACTTGACTCATTTCTCTCGCGCGCAGATTGACGTTTAAAGAGCCACACTTGGGGTCGCGCGATTTTACTTTTAAATTCATGGATTTTTTAATGTTTTGACACTTCATTATTATTATTATTATTTTATTTTTATCTTCAGCCATTACTCTAACATATTTTTCTTTACGTTCTCTTAATTTAATAGGAGAGAAAAATAGCATCCCACCTTGCACCATGTAACAGTATGGCATTACGTTATGTTACCGGCCCAAGTAACATTGTGTGTCGGAGGGAGAGAGAGAGAGAGAGAGAGAGAGAGAGAGAGAGAGAGAGAGAGAGAGAGAGAGGTCCTTACACGCATAGCTTAAATTTGCCCCCCTCCCATTAACCTTGGCTCCTAAGTGGCCCCCCTCATTTTCAAGTGCTAGAAACGCCCCTGGTCACCGGCACTCACTTCAGTACGACAGCAGCGTTGGCATGCGTGGCACCCACCAGGAGGTCAGGATACTGATTGCCATCCACGTCCACGCCCCCAGACAGTGACCAGCCGAAGGACGCCATAGGAACCCCCAAGCCAACATCCTTTGCTAAAATAACCTGAAGGATGGAGAGGATAGGTTAGATAAGGTTAGGTAAAGCTAGGTAAGGTTAGGTAAGGTTAGGTTACACAGTTAGGTAATTAATAAAGGTAAATTATGTGTTTTTTGGTATGTTTGGGTGGGTTTGGGTGTAGAAAGTGGGTGTTTGAGTGTGTTTAGGTGTGTGTTTGGATGTGTGTGTGTGTTGAGTGTGTTATTTATGTTATTTTTCAGGTTTCTGTAATAATTGTAGATTTTTAATTTTTTTCGCCCAAAATTTTTCCACGTAAATTTGGTCGAATGTGTTTTTGCCATTTTACTCGGAAAATATTTGTCGTACAGCAATAATGTATATAAGTTAATATATTAAGTTTGATGTTGTCTATCTAACGGTGAAATCAGATCTAAAATATACCTTATAGTTTAGTAGGAAATTTTAATTTTGTTGAAATTTTGTTAACAAAACTAATATATTATTTTCTCAGTTACTAATATACCAATTTCATTCTACTATAGCTCAAAAGAACGGCCGTCTTCTGCTCTTTATTTACTAATATAAAAGTCTTTTACGTAAACCTCATAGTTTTTGAGTTATTTCAATAAAACGTGATTTGTTAAAAAAAATCTAAGGGTGTTGCCTTGAAAATTTCATGAAAATTTTGACACCTCAGAATCTGATGAAAATTTATATATATAGGTTTTCAAGGATAAAGAACACGAATATAGACTCAATTTTATCATTACTATAATATTAAACACTATATAAATATTGTATTTGAATTATTTATTTATTTATTTATTTATTTTTTTTTCTCTCTCTCTCTCTCCCATGCGTACACACAGCTAGGCCAGCCCACACACACACACACACACACACACACACAAACTCACCTGGCTAGGCTTCTTGAGGTCCTCTGATATCAGCTCTCCACTCCTGATCTCAAACCCGTGGTAGATGAACACCGCACCGCTGCCGTCTGGACCTCCGTACGGGGCGCCCACTGCCATGTCTGAGGGGGGAGAGGAAGGGAGGTGAGGTGAGGTGAGGTTACGTATATTTTTTTATATGCATACAGTTAGCAAGTTGAGAAGAGCAGTCAGCATGAAAATAACGGTAGAAAAGAGATGAAGATGCAACAAGAATTAATCAAGACAGTCAGTTAGAGGAGATAGATAGATAGATAGATAGATAAATAGAGAGAGAGAGAGAGAGAGAGAGAGAGAGAGAGAGAGAGAGAGAGAGAGAGAGAGAGAGAGAGAGAGAGAGAGAGAGAGAGAGAGAGAGAGAGAGAGATCTTTACCTTGCACGCCGTCCTTATTAATGTCTCCGAGGGTGGTCAGGGAGAGGCCAAACCTACCTTGACTGACCTCACCAGTCAAGGTCACCACCTGCCGGAACCGATGCTGCGGAGGGGGGGGGGAAGGTCAAAGGTCAATCGAGGTCATATGAGGTCATTATTATTATTATTATTTTTACTTTTATTATTATTATTTTTATATTAGTATTATAATATTTCCACTCTTCTTCCTTCATCTCCTCCTCCTCCTCCTCCTCAACCCCTTCTTCTCTTCCTTCCCCTCTTCCTACCCCTCCTCCTACCTCCTCAACCCCTTCCCCTCCTCTTCCTCCTCCACCTCCCCCCACCCCGCCCCAGGGAAGCAGAGTTGAGTAGGTCACTGAGATGCCCGGGGCGGCGTGTCACCTGGCCTTCACTAATGACTCCACACCTGTCCACTAATGACACTTAATGGACCAATTAAGACACAGATAACTTACCTACACACCTGGCTGATGATGATGATGATGATGATGACTATATTACCTAGTAGTGGTGGTGGTGGAAGATAGATAGATAGATAGATAGATAAATAGATGAATGAAAGGATAGATTAATTGATAGCTAGATAAATTAATAGATGAATAGATGGATGAAAGAATAGATTAATAGATAGATAGATTAATAGATGGAATAAAGGAAAGATTAATAGATAGATAGATAGATAGATAGATTAAAGGAAAGATAAATAGATAGATAGATAGATAGATAGATAGATAGATGGATAGATGGATGGAAAATTAAGCCTCTAAAAATAATGACAATAATAATAATAATAATAATAATAATAATATAAACTCGTACATACTAATAACGGTATAATGAGAGAAAAAAATTAGCTCACTCGCAAAGCAACCACCCACAGCTCCTCCTCCTTCTCCCCCTCCTCCTCCTCCTCCTCCTCCTCCTCCTCCTCCTCCTCCTCCTCCTCCTCCTCCTCCTCCTCCTCCTCCTTCTCTTTGCTCTCTTGATGTAACGTGAAATTAATGTTACTTGTCACCTGCTATTGTAGAGAGAGAGAGAGAGAGAGAGAGAGAGAGAGAGAGAGAGAGAGAGAGAGAGAGAGAGAGAGAGAGAGAGAGAGAGAGAGAGAGAGAGAGAGAGAGGCTGTCAACTATCTCAAAACTTTCTCTTACTTCATCTTGACTTTTTTTTTTGCCCCTCTCTCTCTCTCTCTCTCTCTCTCTCTCTCTCTCTCTCTCTCTCTCTCTCTCTCTCTCTCTCTCTCTCTCACACACACATAATAGAGTCATCAAATCCTCCTCCTCCTCCCCCCCCCCACCCACACCTGAGGCCAAGGGGGATCAAATTACCTGCCCCCCCTCCCCCTCCCCCCCTCCACACCTGTCCCCCCCTCACCCCCCATACACCTGTCACCCTCAGAAAATACCTGTGTGATTACCTACGACACAGACTCTCTCTCCCTCTCTCTCTCTCTCTCTCTCTCTCTCTCTCTCTCTCTCTCTCTCTCTGGAAAATGTCAATGCCTTATTTCTTTCTTCCATTGTGTGAGAGAGAGAGAGAGAGAGAGAGAGAGAGAGAGAGAGAGAGAGAGAGAGAGAGAGAGAGAGAGAGAGAGAGAGAGAGAGAGAGAGGTAGAAATACAACTCACCAATCTATTCTGCAATACAATATTTCCCTATCTTCGTAATCAGTATAATAGAGAGACGTACACACACATATAAACACACACACACACACACACACACACACACACACAGATAAACAGACATAAATACAGCTATAGATCAATACAAACATTAATAATACAACTCACCAATCTATTCTGCAACACAATATGTACTCTTCCAACTTCAAACTTCATCTCCCTGTCCTCGTAATCGGTATACAGCGGCGCACCAATCGCTATATCATGCAGTCCGTCGTTATTGAAGTCCAGCACAGTGAGACAGTATCCGAAGTATGAGCCCAGCTGATATCCGGTTATGTTCTGTATAGGCACCAGCTGATCCGTAAATAATGCTACCTGTGTGTGGTGGGGGAGGAGGTGGAGATTAGTGGATGTAGGTGTGTGTGGAGGTGTAGGTGGAGAATGTATGCTTGTGATTAGAGAAGAAGAAGAGGAGGAGGAGGTGGTGGTGGAAAGGATTAGGTGATTTTAAGAATGAGGAGGAGGAGAGGAGGAGGAGGAGGAGGAGGAGGATGAGGAGAAGGAGAAGGAGGAGGAGGAGGAGAAGGAGAAGGAGGAGGATTAGAGAAGAAAAATGGGATTAGGATTAGAGGAGGAGGAGACGAGGTGAAAAGGATTAGGTGATTTCAATGAGGAGAAGGAGGAGGAGGAGGAGGAGGAGGAGGAGGAGGAGGAGGAGGAGGAGGAGGAGGAGGAGGAGATGATAAAAGATATGACGGTAAAGTAAAAGGAATAGAAGAGAGAGAGAGAGAGAGAGAGAGAGAGAGATGAGAGGAGAGAGAGAGAGAGAAGAGAGGAGGAGAGAGAGAGAGCGAGAGAGAGAGAGAGAGAGAGAGAGGAGAGAGAGAGAGAGAGAGAGAGAGAGAGAGGAGAGAAGAGAATACCTACCTGGAGACACTCACTCACTCACTCCAGGTAACTGCAATTAGGAAAGGTAGAAAGAGAAAGAGAAAGAGAGAGAGAGAGAGAGAGAGAGAGAGAGAGAGAGAGAGAGAGAGAGAGAGAGAGAGAGAGAGAGAGAGAGAGAGAGAGAGATAATAACGGCGTGGAATGAACAAATAATAATAAAATAGAATAATTAAGAGAGAAGCGTAAGAAAAAAAAAAGAATTGAAAGAATGAAGAGAAAGAAAAAAACAACAACATTCTTCTCTCTTGTAATTACCTGAAAGTGTTAATTAATTAGAGAGAGAGAGAGAGAGAGAGAGAGAGAGAGAGAGAGAGAGAGAGAGAGAGAGAGAGAGAGAGAGAGAGAGAGAGAGAGAGAGAGAGAGTAAAAAAGAAAGAATGTATGCCATCTGCCAGACACACACACACACACACACACACACACACACACACACACACACACATACACAGAGAGAGAGAGAGAGAGAGAGAGAGAGAGAGAGAGAGAGAGAGAGAGAGAGAGAGAGAGAGAGAGAGAGAGAGAGAGAGAGAGAGAGAGAGAGAGAATGACACTACAAGAATCATTGATCAAAACAAACTGGAACAAATTAGAAACAAACAAACAAACAAATAAAAAAAAACTAAACCTAACCTAACCTAACGAAAAAAAAGATTAATTGCTTTACCTGTCAGTGTGTGTGTGTGTGTGTGTGTGTGTGTGTGTGTGTGTGTGTGTGTGTGTGTGTGTGTGTGTGTGTGTGTGTGTGTGTGTGTGGTGTGTTGTGTGTGTGTGTAATTCGTTCATTAATCTCCTAATTAACTTCTAACTTTCTTAACTTTCTTAATTTGACTTTCCCTTTCCTCCTTCATCCTGTTTTTTTCCTGCTTTTTAATTTTTAAAATTATCCTACTCAGTTCAATCAGATTACAGCATTACCGATCTCTGGTCACTCATCGGCGCTCTTTCCTCTTACATCTCCGCACTATCCCTTCAGAACTCTCTCCAATGTGCTCTCGTTCATCCTCGCTCCTCAGTCTTTACAGATCTCCCATCTCTCCCCGATCTGCACGACAGTCCCCACGGAACGGCATACTCGCTCTTGCCTCCATATATCTCGGCAGGCGCGTCTTACCTAACATCCTTATGCGCATCGGGCACGATTGGTCCTCACCTGAAGAAAAATCACACATGACCGATCACGGTGTCTCACTTGGGCGGATCCCAACGGTTCCGTCTGCACCGGCGCAAGTATCACCGAGCACACACCCCGTACAACACGCCGACCGCGATGACCTCCTAAGTGACGCCCCCCCCCCCCTCTCAGGCATCGACAATAACTAGAAAAGAAACGCAAAAGCAGATCATGAGGCAGGTTCTCGAAACGGACACCGCTACCGACTTCCTCGACACAGTCGCTCCAGAATGAAAGCGAATACGACCTTTCACTTGGTCAATATTTCAGTCACACCCCGGCCCCCGCTCCCCCACCTCCTCACCGTTATACAGATCCCGCGCCCATACTGGGAAAGAGTGATAAGTTCTCAGGATACGCGGACGCAAATCGATATCCCGGACTCAAGCCTCTCATCGAAACAAGTGATTGATAGAATATACTAAAAATCTATATAGCTTAAAGTGTACTATCAAATATCCCAACCTGAAATAAATCATTATCCGAATAATAAATAATACTCATGTCTAGTCAGGTTGCTGCTCGGTCACAATTATCGCCAAGCCCTAAGGGCCAAACATAAAAGTGGGAATGATCGCAAAACTCGAAAAAATAGGGTGGGGGGGAGAAGAACACAACGCTATATACCACAAGCACGAGAGAGCGTCTCTTTAACAAGGTTCATTCTCTCACAGGAGTTATGTGCACGTAACCTGCGATCAATTCTACGTCACAACAATCCCCAACAGTCCACGGGTTGATTAATAGTCTCAAACATACAACTCCATCGGCTCGCTTACCTTCAGGACTCCCCCCAATTTTCAAACATGTCTAGTTGAGTTAATTCCAAGACTCCACTAAGGAATCGCGGAGTCACAGTCGATCTAGTGCATCAACTACTGCTAGTTCCGGGCCAGCACGAGCAGTCGTTTTCTCTCTTTCCTTCTGGAATGGTCACCCCTCTCCCCTGCCGCCTACACAACTACCCCGCCATCCGTCGCCATCCCGCTATGGAGATCTCGATCGAAATCCATCGTAAGAAAGAAGAAAAAATAACCAAACAAAAAGAGAGGAGTAGAGAAGAGAGTACTAGAGAGAGAGAGAGGAGAGAGAGAGACGAGAGAGAGAGAAGAGAGAGGAGAGAGAGAGAGAGAGAGAAGAGTATCAAATTTTATCTCCTTGGAATGGAGGGAAAAAGGGTGAAACAATGCCTTATATACCTCCTCCTCCTCCTCCTCCTCATGACAGCTGTGGAGGAGGAGGAGGAGGAGGAGGAGGAGGAGGAGGAGGAGGAGGAGGAGGAGGAGGAGGAGGAGGAGGAGGGGGAGGGGGAGTCAGGAATGGAGGGAGAGCAAGAGAAGGGAGAGAATGAAGGGACGGGAGGGAGAGAAAGGAGGGAGTGGAGGGAAGGGGGGGAGGAATGGAGGGAGGTTATAAGAGGTTGGAGGAAGTGACCCGTAACGTGCATTCTTCCTCCTCCTCAACAACCGTCCTCCTCAAAACCTCACATCACAAACTAAAACAACAGAACTCCTTCCTACAAAGCACCACCGTGTCCTCGCTTAGTACCAACCAATATGCTGGTAAAAGTACCATCATCCGTGCCACCCTCAAAGCCGGGCTGAAAAACCCCACAACCTGCCGTAGCTTGCAAGCCCCATCAGGGCACTGTCGCGCAATCAAAACCTACACATATCGACTGCTCCAAGGAAAGCCCTCCAACTACGCACGGTACAACTTGGCGTCGGAAACCCCTCCGTCAGCCTACCATACCGCGCATTCTCTCGGGAGACGCCTCGCGTTAACTGCCGCGCAACACCGTATCCACCTTACACCGGCGATGACCCGATCCACCATAAGCACACCTCCCTGTCTTTGCTCATACACCTCCACGTGTTAAACCACTACACATCCGCCAGCGTTTCCCCTCTCGCGATCCAATCCTCTTCTCACAGAACCAGTAAACCAAACTCCGGCTCCCCACACTCTTAATAAAATTGATTTCCAACACGCCATCAGATTTACAGAAACGAAAGAGGCAGAGAGGAGTAGAGAGCGGGCAGAGAAGTGAGAGAGAGATGACGAGAACAAGGACGGAGGAGAGGAGAGAGAGGAGTAACGTGAGAAGAGTGAGCCAAGGAGGATGACAGTGGAGACGAGACAGGAAGAAGAGTGAAAGAGAGTAAGGTGTTCCACGAGATAGACGAGAGAGATAGAGAGAGAGAGAGTTCACATTAGTCACCTCTTTTCCCTAATTACAGGTGCTTTAAGATTGCATTGGATTACCTTGTTGGTCTCATTTTCTTAATATTGTCAGTACACTTACCCCACCCAAAATTTTAACACAAGGTCATGAATCGTATGGAGTTGGTGGGTGCGGCAGGGGAATGGGGGGAGGTAAGGAAGGGAGGGAGGGAGGGAAGGAAGGAAGGAAGTAAGGCGAGGAGGGGAGGTTAAGTGAAGGCAGGAGAGGGAAAGGCAGGTAAGGAGGGAGGGAGAGAAAAGGATTTAAAAAAGAAGGGAAAAAGCAAGTAAAAGGTACAACTAACTAACACCAGAACGGCTAGGGAAAGGCTGAATTACTTTCTTTGAATGAAGAGAAGGAGGAAGGAAGGCGCGACGAAGGAGGGAAGGGGGAGGGGTAGCAAGCCGAAAGGAGGGAAGGGCCAAGGGAAGGACTGGAAGAGACAACATAGATCTGTCCCAAGGAATCGACAAACTTTGATAACATGTGTAAACTCTCACATTAATCTAAATAAAAACAAGTTATGTCTAGAAATACATAACTAAACAAACTCACGACAGTAAACACAAGCACCAACGAATTACAACACACATCACTAGTCTACACACCCGACTCTACCACACATACACCACACACAACCATTCCATCCATAGAACAACAAAAATACGTACGAGTCAACCCACACTCACAGACACTGCACGAACACACACACACAACACCAGCACAGCCCACTGTCTAGTGGAAGAATGAGTAGAGTATTAGTAAGAAGAAAAAAACTATAAAAACATACCAGCTAAATAATCAATAGTAGTACCTAATTACAGTAAGTGTTCCAAGAGGACTCAAAAAACATAAAATATATAACATAATAATCAATAATAATAAATAATCTTAAAGGATACATAAAAAGTCGCCAACATATCAAAACCAACCCAAAACTAACTGCATAACTCAGGAATTACCCCCACATGTGGCCTTAGCTCGAGGCCATCCCCCCTCCGCTCCATCCCAATACATCCTCCACGACCATCATCATTTCAAAGCATCAGTCCATAACTTATAACATGGAACAAGGACGAACTACTAGAAGTTGCTTGAAGGCTCAAAGCATACTATACCTGTCAAGACCTTTTTTTATAATAACATATATCGTTTCTCAATAGAAAAACAGATAAATAATCATTGTGGCTTTTTTTTTTAAATTAAAATAATTCACAATTGTCGTGTTGCTCCAGGCATGCCCGCGTGCGAAAAATGTTTAGGGATACAGAACTAAGAGAGAAAGAGAGAGAGAGCAGAGAGGAGAGAGGAGAGCAACGAGAGAGAGAGAGAGTACACGGAATCCTATGAGAGAGAGAGAGCAGAGTGAAAACAAATAAGGCGGGTAGTGAGCAGAGAGGAGCAGCAAGCGTTGAGGCCATGATTCTGGTGTTTTTTTTTGTTTCATTTCCAAAGCACATGATTTTTCATTATTTACCAAACAAACAAACGAACGAAACAAGAACAAACACAACTTGACAGTAAATAATGTCGCTCTTTCTTTACTTCCTGCTCTCTTACACAGGACAGACAGACAGACTAAGGTCAGAGGCGTACGTGAGCAGCAGACAGACAGAGTCGCTCAGCAGACAGACAGACAGGCGTACAGACAGACAGACATATATAAGCAAATACTTTTCGTCTTTATCTCCGTAAGACTGTAAAGACTACTTTGAACGACAAATATAATAAATAATACCTAAATAAATCAAATACATCATGATATAAAAAACGAGTTTACGTAACAAACAACAACAGCACAACAACGCTACTACTACAACGATAACTATTTACAACTACAACAATACACTAAATACAGTTCACCACATTAAACAGAGAAATACGAGAAGTGACAGTAAAACACAATACAAAAGATAGATAGACAGACACATAAAAGTAAAGTACTATAAAAACATGACAGGCAATAACAACAATATACACAGAGTAGAGACAAAATACAAAGAAAAACAAAATAATACAAAAATAAAAAATGAAAAATAGACAGACAAACATACATTACTATACAACACAAACACAAAACAAAACAAAAAAAACAAACACGTACAAACAAACACACAAACAAAAACAAACATTAGCGATTTTAACCCGAACGATGCAGAAGCGGACTCAATCCAAAAAAAAAATTGCAACCACGAGAAAACCAAAAACACAACACCACAACAACACCACATCCACAACCCACCACACAACGGATACCACCACACCCTCACCCTACCTTCCCACCCGTCCAAAAGAAAGCTGACCCAACAACCATCCAACCGTAGCAATCAGAGACCACTGGGGATTTCCGTACGGCCAAAATCACTGTGCGTCCATAACAATGGCACGCACCGTACCATCCGCTGAAGTCCCCAAAAGGCCCGGGGCGTAGGAGCGCCCAGTAGAGGCGTCGGGCACGCTGACACAGAGGCGCTACAGAGGAGCGGCCGAAAGACGGCGGTCTGATTCTCAGGAGATGATAAAATAAAGGAAGTGAGGGAGAGGAAGAGCCTTGAAACTCAATACCTCTTTGAATTTTCTACGGTAAAAAAAGTGAATCCTGTCTTTTCAAAACATTCCCTGATTCTTTTCTTTCACATCTTCAAAATTCTTAAGAGCCTAAACATTACCTACAGTTTATTATAGCTATTTTCTTTAATCTTCCTCATTGTTCTGTTCTTACCGTCTCCTTTATGCGATATTGTTTCAAGGTTTTATTACGATGCTCCTAAATATACAACCTCTTCACATGACACTTTGAAAACAAAACCATGATCACCCTCACAAGCTCGCTTGGATCCTCTTAATCACAACACCCTCCTCCCTCCATCAACTCCTCTTCCTTTTACCATAGCTCCCTTTCCTGTCTGTCTTAGATTGTTGTTGTCTTCCATTGTTTCCTCTTCTTTGGCTTTCTATACTCCCTCCTCCTACGTCTTCGATGCACGAATTCAAATCAGGTCGTCTAAAAGGCGTCGTGTAATCCTAGCACTAATCTTACCTCACTGCACCCTCCCACCACTCCTCTCACTCCTCTGTGGCTTCAACCCTCCTCTTTCTTCCTGCCCCCTCCACATTCACTCATACACACCCGCTCGGTTCCAGCTCTTTTCCTCGTTTTGGGTAGTCGTTCTATCAGCAAACTTAACAACATCATACACCCCAAGTAACCAACCACCAGCAGGCAAACAACCACCACCACCAAACACAATTACATCACATCGATCCCCCATACCTCCACCATCATCCTACAGGAATTATTATATAATGCTATGCCACCACATCATCCTATATTTACTCTTAGACTTGTGAAATTTCCATCTTGTACCATTAGTATTCTGCCCTACTACCTAATCTTACATACTATTACTATTACTATTCACTATCTATTCTAAAAACTAAACATCACTTAATAATTAACCTAACATACACTATGATTCTGGACTAATTACTGTGTGCGAGAACCTAATACTAGTTTCTTTTTCTCGCAAGCTTGAGTATTTTTTTAATATCTGTACTCATGTCCTTGCTCCTTTGTGGTGACCATATTACACACCACAAAACCATCCACACACACACGCACAACACACATACACAACAACAAATATAACACACACACAGCGACGCGAACACACGACTCCTAGGGTGTAGCCACCCACACCCAAAATACACGTACCAACTACATCAATTCATTGATTAAACAAACAATACTCGAATAAGTCATAAATTCAACATCCTAACAAATAAATATCACACTCACTACAAAAAGGGGCCCAATCACAGCACACCACCCACGCCCACACCACACAACACACACACACAACCACACACCATGCCCACTCGACTTAATATTCATCACATGATGCACTTTTATCCTTGTATTTTCTTATATTTTTTCTTATCTTTTATTACATATTATTCCTAAGTTACCCCACAGACAAGCATCAAGAGGTCATGGCGACGACTTCATAAATAGTTTTCGTTACCCAGGAGAAGGGTATGCAAATACACGTGAGCTCTGATCTTAAAAAAAGAAAAACCGCACTGATATTTTTGTGAAACCAAGCAACCAAAG
>JAPQNM010000026.1:7662563-7667563 GCA_029783475.1 Metacarcinus magister
AACAGCATTGAATGGTACTGGGGGGACACAAAATAATTGCCTCCGGAACAAAAAATAGTGGGCATAAAAACATAAAAAAAAAACAAAACCAGTTGCCAAAACCAAAATTAGGTTTGAAAAAACCACCACTTGGTTTTTATTGACCCTGCCAGGTAATTTTGGGTTATTCTTCAAACGGCAAACCAGGGGGAATGCCTTTGCTTTTGCCTCACCTTACAATAATTTTTTCCTCACACAATACTCCCTTAACTATAGTCGGAAGGGTGATAAAAAAAGCGAATAAACAGGTTGTAATACACAAATGATTTTCCATCATTGTATTTCCTAATCTTAACAACAACACCATTCCCACACTTCCACCACGGCCCCAATTTATTGTTTAGAAGCGAGCAATTACCGTACGTCACAGACAAACTTATACAGAGTTAAAAATATTTTCTCCTCTACAAATTGCATTTGGTCCAAACATTTTTACCCTTCAAAAAAAAATTTAATATTTTCTCTTCTCCAAAAAAAAGGAATAGAGGCACTATGTTACCCTTAACCCTCGTTTTTACCAGCCCCCGTGAGAAGTGAGGGAGGCAGTGTAGCAAAGTGTGACCACCGTCCTGCCCGCGCCCTTATGCGTGGTACACGTGGCGCGTCGCCTTTGGAGGCAAACAAGTCCCAACCAACCAAGAGATTGCAGCTTTCAGTTTCTCACTATGTTTGGGCAACTTTGCACAACAGAGGGAAAAAATTTTCGTGTTTCTTACCAATTTTTGTTATTAACTTGTTGCATAGATGTAAAGTTACTTGTTTTTGAAAGGTCATGGGAAGGGGGGACTTCTCTCTTCATTATCTTTTCTCCTTCTTTCTTCTCTTTCTCCTCTCTCTCCCTCTTCTCCTCTCTTTCTTACTTCGGGAAGGGACTTTTCAAGTTAATTAATATTTTCTCTTAAGGTTCCATTTAATAGCACTTTGTGTCTGGTCCCGGTTTTCCATAACAAGAATTATTACTCTCAGACCTCACTGAAAAAAAACGCATGAACAGAAACGGGAAACACCCCACATAAATTTACATTTCTGACTATGTGGTCTCTGTGTTTTGGGTTTGTTTTCCTGAAGTTCTTTTTTGTGTGGTTTTCCTTTCGGGCCGCCTCTAAGGAATGTTACGTTTAAGCTGCTTACCCGAAGGGCTTTTTACATTCCTTTGGAGGTTTCTGTATACATTTATGAGGGCCTACAGAATGGCCTTTACTGTGATCAATTTCCACAATCTTCGCAAGGGGAGTTTTTCTACCCACGCTGTGGGGTATCTAGCCTTTAGCAATGGCAGAAAAGAAAGTATCATTTGAGGTTAATTTAACAAAATAGGGGGGACATTGAAAATCTGTAGCCCCCCTCCCCCCCCTCCCCAAAAAAACCATGGACCTGCATACATTTATAGGAGATTCACTTGTTAAATTTTCACTTCTTTCCCTTTTTTACTTCCTTTTAACAAAAACTAATTGTTTACAAAAGGTGAACAGTTAGGAAGGTAAAGAAAAAAAATATTATTTTTTCCTGTAGGCCATTACGAGGTCCGAAGGCAATTTCCTTACAGCTTACTATTATTATTATTAGTTATTTAGTTTAGCTAATGACTAACCGACTTAGCTCTTTATCCTTGTTATATCTTATTATGTGAGGGGACTAGGGGAAAACCATTAATAACAACAAAGGAAATCAAGGGAAAACAAAAAATATAGGATGAAGGATAATAAATTTTTCTACGCGTTAATTTTTCGGGTTTTTTCTAGATTTGTTATTTTTTATTTGTTTATTAGTACCAAATTTATTTTTTTTTTATATTAAATTTGAAATTATTATTTGCACAGATAATTAAACGGACACAGATGGGAAAGGAAAAAATACAAAAAAAAGACAAGGATTGGAAATAATTTTTTAGGTCTCCCTTTTTTTTCCCCGGATCAACTTTTTTTTTTTGGGATCCACTGACGGGCTATAAAAAAAATGACTAAAACAATCAAAACATGTAAGTTAAACCCATTACACGGTCACCCGGGGGGACTGTATTTGATAATTTTTTTGGTTCCAAGGGAAAACACAGGAGGAAAAAAAAGAAAATGGAACATTTGTTCCTAGGGGTACCGGTACAAGAATAAGAAAAGTAAAAGTTACAGCAAAAGGGACAAAGCTCACATTGGTTGCCGCAGCGATAGTAGGAACACGGGCACTAGCGATACAAGTCCTCCAGGGGCCAGAAGAAGGGCAACCTGTACCCAGAATAAAGCTCACAAGGCGGGTTCCAGAAGGGAAACATAGAGGGTCGGACCAAAAGTTCAGCAATAGTAAGTTTGTGTTAACTAAGTGCGCGTTGGGAAGAAAGTTTTATTTTAGTGTAGGGATGCGCGATGGGTGTAGTTATAAAGGCCAGGAAAAGAAGCTATCTGGTGCCAACGATATACTCAAGTATATACACCACGCAGATGAATTTCATATTACCCTTTTCTTTAATCTTATCAATGGAGTAGTGGTAAATAGTGAATTCAAAAGAGTAAGTGCCAAAAGGGTGCTTCTTGGTCTGTTTTTTGTATCCCTTTATTACGTTGTGTGAGCAAAGCCGTTAAATGTATAATTACCCATGATGAGCAAGGCGCTGAACCTTCTCTGATGAACTTCCATTAAGTTTGGCTGACTTTCGTAAAAATGTGAAATATTATTTTTCGTTTTGCTATATATATAATATTACTAAAAAAAACCTTTTGGACTATCTGTCTATCTATCAATCCAGCAACAGATGACACTAAGTAAAACGGTTGAGTTGCTGCATAAAAAACCAAAAAAAACACAATTCCCCAACATGAGAATGGTAATAAACTGAAACCAAAAAAAAAATACAAATCCAAAAAAAATTCTGAAAAATCAATTAAAAAGTTATAAGGTGAAAAAAAAAACTATTACTGAGAGAAAAAAAAAAAAAAAAAAAAAAAAAAGTTGCGTTCATTGGCGGCCCATATGTTGATGAGGCCTGTGCCCTTTCCCTGTTCGGAAAAATCGTACTTTCTCTGAGCGCACCGCGCTTCTCTGTCATTGAATATCGTTATTTTATGCAAAAAAAACCACTGGTAAATGCGGGGCGGCTGGAATGAGGGAAAGGAAAGGAAGGGACGAGAAGAGAAGAGAAGAAAGAAGAGGAAAAGAGAATGGGAAATGGCAAATGTAAAGTCACAAACTTCTCATACAGTATCTACTAAATACAAGATGGTTAATAAATCCACTCAAAGATACCACTCAAGAAAAAATACTACAATCAGTAATATGTGTGGGTAAATATATATATTATATATATATATATATATATAATATAATATATATATTAATATATATATATATATAAGTGTAATATATGTGTGTGTATATTGCTTACAAAACAAAAAAAGGAAATACAAAATGGATCTAAGAAATCGCATTCCACTAAATTAATCCGATAGTTTTGTTAATAAATGTTTTCTTAATGAAAGCATGAAGGGCCTAGTGAGTGTAGGGGACAGGATGGTTATTTTCGGCAGTGCAAAGTGAACCCACGCTACTCAATCAAGTTAAAGGTAACAAAAACCAACTCAGTGTCCAAAAGTTAATCGGAAACGCTACATCGGAATCCCACTCTTATCTACGTCGCCAAGCATCCCGGCCTCACAAAACACAGCCGGAGACGCAGAAAAATCCATTAAACTGTGCACCGGTAAATCCGATTTCTCACCGACCGTGTCTCGCCTACTAAAACAGGGAGGGGACCCAAGGAAAAACTCCGAGGTAAAAGGCAGGCACGGAAGCGAAAGAGTAGGAAGAGATGAAGAGATAAATGGAGGGAGAAATAGGAAATGTAACGAAATTAAAGAGAGAGAGAGAGAGAGAAGTGAAGAGGCAGGGAGGAGAGGGGAGAGGGGAGAGAGGGGGAGCGAAGAGGAGGTACGAAGGAGGAGGGAGAGAGGAGAGGGAGGAGAGAGGAGGGAGGAAGGAGAGAGAGAGATGGGGAGGAGAGGTGAGGAGAGGGAGGGGAGAGAGGAGGAGAGAGAGGGAGGGGGAGGGAGAGGGAGAGGAGGGAGGAGTACGATGAGGGAGACGAGAGAGAAGAGAGAGAGGGGGAGAGAGAGAGGGAGGGAAGTAGAGGGAGAGGAGAGGGGAGAGGGAGAGAGGAGGGAGGAGAAGGAGGAGTAGAGGAGAGGGGGAGAGAGAGAAGGGAGAGAGGGAGAGGAGAGAGGAGGGAGAGAGAGGAGGAGAGGAGAATGGAGGAGAGAGAGAGGAGAGAGAGAGGAGAGAGAGAGAGAGAGAGGAGGAAGTGAGAGGGGTGAGAAGAGGAGAGAGGAAGAGAGAGAGGGAGAGGAGAGAAGAGGAGAGAGGAGAGAGAGGAAGAGGAGAGGAATGAGGATGAGAGAGGGAGAACAGAGGGGGAGGGAGAGGAGAGAGAGAGGGAGAAGGAGAGGAGAGAAGAAGAGAGGAGAGAGAGAGAGACCAGAGGAGGAGTGAGGAGGAGAGAGGAGAGGGAGAGAGGAGAGGGAGAGAGGAGAGAGAGGGAGGAGAGAGAGAGAGGAGAGAGGGAAGAGAGGGACGAGAGGAGAGGAGGAAGAGGAGAGAGAAGAGGGGGAGAGGGATGAGGGATGAGAGACGGGAGAGAGAGGAGAGAAGAGAGAGAGAGAGGAGGAGAGATGAAGAGAGAGAAGAGAAGGAGAGGAGAGGAAGAGAGAGGAGGAGAGAGGAGGATGGAGAGAGAGAGAGGAGGATGGGAGGAGAGAAGAGATGAAGAGGGAACGAGAGAGAGAGGCGGAGAGAGAGTGGGAGAGGGAGGAGGTAGAGAGGGGGGAGGAGACGAACGCCTTAACATGTTAACCATGTGTGTGTGTGTGTATAATATATATATATATATATATATAATATATATATATATATATATATATATATATATAATATGTATATATGATATCTATAATAATATATATATATCATAATAATATAAT
>JAPQNM010000026.1:7682563-7730063 GCA_029783475.1 Metacarcinus magister
TAGCTTTCGAGGAAATGAGAAAAGTTATGTTTATATAAAAATATTAAGTTTCATTTTACTGAGTAATTATTAGTCATAGAAACAATATTCATAATGACAGTTGTACAGTTTAATTAGGTGTATCAGATGCTGTAATGATATTTCCAATATCTCTAATAGCTTTCTAGAAAATTAGGAGGAAAGTCATGTTTATATATAAATATTAAGTTTCATTTTACTGCGTAATTATTAGTCATAGAACAAATATTCATAATGACAGTTGTACAGTTTATTTAGGTATATCAGAATATGCAATGATATTTCCAATATCTCTAATAGCTTTCGAGAAAATGAGGAGGAAAGTCATGTTTTTATATAAATAAAAAGTTTCATTTTACTGCGTAATTATTAGTCATAGAACAAATATTCATAATTTACGTTATACAGTTTAATTAGGTCTATCAGATACTGCAATGATATTTTCAATATCTCCAATAGCTTTCGAGAAAATTAGAAGGAAAGTCATGTTTCTATATAAATATAAAGTTTAATTTTACTGCGTAATTATTAGTCATAGAAAAAATATTCATAATTTAAGTTTTACAGTTTAATTAGGTCTATCAGATGCTGCAGTGATATTTCCAATATCTCTAATAGCTTTCGAGAAAATGAGGAGGAAATTCATGTTTTTATATATATATTAAGTTTCATTTTACTGCGTAATTATTAGTCATAGAACAAATATTCATAATGACAGTTGTATAGTTTAATTAGGTGTATCAGATGCTGCAATGATATTTCCAATATCTCTAATAGCTTTCGGGAAAATGAGGAGGAAAGTCATGTTTTTATATAAATATTAAGTTTAATTTTACTGTGTAATTATTAGTCATAGAACAAATATTCATAATCACAGTTGTACAGTTTAATTAGGTGTATCAGATGCTGCAATGATATTTCCAATATCTTTAATAGCTTTCGAGAAAATGAGGAGGAAAGTCATGTTTTTAAATAAATATTAAGTTTAATTTTACTGCGTAATTGTTAGTCATAGAACATATATTCATAATGACAGTTTTACAGTTTAATTAGGTGTATCAGATGCTGCAATGATATTTCCAATATCTCTAATAGCTTTCTGGAAAATGAGGAAATTCATGTTTTTAAATAAATATTAAGTTTCATTTTACTGCGTAATTATTAGTCATAGAAAAAATATTCATAATATCAGTTGTACAGTTTAATTAGGTGTATCAGCTGCTGCAATGATATTTCCAATATCTCTAATAGCTTTCGAGAAAATGAGGAGGAAAGTCATGTTTTTATATAAATATTAAGTTTCATTTTACTGCGTAATTATTAGTCATAGAACAAATATTCATAATGAGAGTTGTAAAGTTTAATTAGGTGTATCAGATGCTGCAATTATATTTCCAATATCTCTAATAGCTTTCAAGAAAATGACGAGGAAAGTCATGTTTTTATATAAAAATACGGTTTTATTTTACTGCGTAATTATTAGTCATAGAACAAATATTCATAATATCAGTTGTACAGTTGAAATAGCTGTATCAGATGATGCAATGATATTTCCAATATCTCTAATAGCTTTCGAGAAAACGAGGAAGAAAGTAATTTAAAAAAAAGTAAAATTCAGTATTTATTAGTACTAGTGAAAATATTCATAATGACAGTAGTAGATTTTAATCAGGTCTATCAGATGCTGCAATGATATTTCCAATATCTCTAATAGCTTTCGAGAAAATGAGGAGGAAAGTCATGTTTTTATATAAATATTAAGTTTCATTTTACTGCGTAATTATTAGCCATAGAACAAATATTCATAATTTCAGTTTTACAGTTTAATTAGGTCTATTAGATACTGCAATGATATTTCCAATATCTAAATGCTTTTGAGAAAATGAGGAGGAAATTCATGTTTTTATATAAATATTAAGTTTCATTTTACTGCGTTATTATTAGTCATAGAACAAATATTAATAATGACAGTTGTACAGTTTAATTAGGTGTATCTGATACTGCAATGATATTTCCAATATCTGTAATAGCTTTCGAGGAAATGAGGAGAAAAGTTATGTTTATATAAAAATATTAAGTTTCATTTTACTGAGTAATTATTAGTCATAGAACAAATATTCATAATGCCAGTTGTACAGTTTAATTAGGATTATCAGATGCTGTAATGATATTTCCAATATCTCTAATAGCTTTCGAGAAAATTAGGAGGAAAGTCATGTTTTTATATAAAAATAAAGTTTAATTTTACTGCGTAATTATTAGTCATAGAACAAATATTAATAATTTCTGTTTTACAGTTTAATTAGGTCTATCAGATGCTGCAGTGATATTTCCAATATCTCTAATAGCTTTCGAGAAAATGAGAAGGAAATTCATGTTTTTATATAAATATTAAGTTTCATTTTTCTGCGTAATTATTAGTCATAGAACAAATATTCATAATGATAGTTGTACAGTTTAATTAGGTGTATCAGATGCTGCAATCATATTTCCAATATATCTAATAGCTTTCGGGAAAATGAGGAGGAAAGTCATGTTTTTATATAAATATTAAGTTTCATTTTACTGCGTAATTATTAGTCATAGAACAAATATTCATAATCACAGTTGTACAGTTTAATTAGGTGTATCAGATGCTGCAATGATATTTCCAATATCTCTAATAGCTTTCGAGAAAATGAGGAGGAAAGTCATGTTTTTAAATAAATATTAAGTTTAATTTTACTGCGTAATTGTTAGTCATACAACAAATATTCATAATGACAGTTGTACAGTTTAATCAGGTGTATCAGATGCTGCAATGATATTTCTAATATCTCTAATAGCTTTCGGGAAAATGAGGAGGAAATTCATGTTCTTAAATAAATATTAAGTTTCATTTTACTGCGTAATTATTAGTCATAGAAAAATATTCATAATATCAGTTGTACAGTTTAATTAGGTGTATCAGCTGTTGCAATGATATTTCCAATATCTCTAATATCTTTCGAGAAAATGAGGAGGAAAGTCATGTTTTTAAATAAATATTAAGTTTCATTTTACTGCGTAATTATTAGTCATAGAACAAATATTCATAATATCAGTTGTACAGTTTAATTAGTTGTATCAGATGCTGCAATGATATTTCCAATATCTCTAATAGCCTTCGAGAAAATGAGGAAGAATGTCATGTTTTTATATAAATATATAGTTTCATTTTACTGCGTAATTATTAGTCATAGAACAAATATTCATAATGTCAAATTTACAGTTTAATTAGGTCTATCAAATGCTGCAGTGATATTTCCAATATCTCTAATAGCTTTCGAGAAAATGAGGAGGAAAATCATGTTTTTATATAAATATTAAGTTTCATTTTACTGCGTAATTATTAGTCATAGAACAAATATTCATAATATCAGTTGTACAGTTTAATTAGGTCTATCAGATGCTGCAATTATATATCCAATATCTCTAATAGCTTTCGAGAAAATGACGAGGAAAATCATGTTTTTATATAAAAATACGGTTTTATTTTACTGCGTAATTATTAGTCATAGAACAAATATTCATAATATCAGTTGTACAGTTGAATTAGGTGTATCAGATGATGCAATGATATTTCCAATATCTCTAATAGCTTTCGAGAAAACGAGGAAGAAAGTAATTTTTAAAAAAGTAAAATTCAGTATTTATTAGTACTAGTGAAAATATTCATAATGACAGTTGTAGATTTTAATCAGGTCTATCAGATGCTGCAATGATATTTCCAATATCTCTAATAGCCTTCGAGAAAATGAGGAAGAATGTCATGTTTTTATATAAATATATAGTTTCATTTTACTGCGTAATTATTAGTCATAGAACAAATATTCATAATGTCAAATTTACAGTTTAATTAGGTCTATCAGATGCTGCAGTGATATTTCCAATATCTCAAATAGCTTTCGAGAAAATGAGGAGGAAAATCATGTTTTTATATAAATATTAAGTTTCATTTTACTGCGTAATTATTAGTCATAGAACAAATATTCATAATGAGAGTTGTACAGTTTAATTAGGGTTATTAGATACTGCAATGATATTTCCAATATTTCTAATAGCTTTCGAGAAAATGAGGAGGAAAGTCATGTTTTTATATAAATATTAAGTTTCATTTTACAGCGTAATTATTAGCCATAGAACAAATATTCAAAATATCAGTTTTACAGTTTAATTAGGTGTATCAGATGCTGGAATGATATTTCCAATATTTCTAATAGCTTTCGAGAAAATGAGGAGGAAAATCATGTTTTTAAATAAATATTAAGTTTCATTTCACTGCGTAATTATTACTCATAGAACAAATATTCATAATATCAGTTGTACAGTTTAATTAGGTGTATCAGATGCTGCAATGATATTTCCAATATCTCTAATAGCTTTCGGGAAAATGAGGAGGAAAGTCATGTTTATATATAAATATTAAGTTTCATTTAACTGCGTAATTATTAGTCATAAAACAAATATTCATTATGACAGTTGTACAGTTTAATTAGGTGTATCAGATGCTGCAATGATATTTCCAATATTTCCAATATTTTCAATATCCAATATCTAATGCTAGCTAGAAGAGCCCGTCGCTGACGGCCGACGGAGCGACGGTTATATATTGCTGCCGGCGGTGTTGCCAAACCGCAGTTATCGTACCGTAAAATTATCTATTGAATATCACATAAATATTCATAAGAACGGTAATTCTGATACATAAGACAATAGAAATGTGTAAATAATGATAAAAGTTGTTACACTGGCCTATACTTATTGTCATCATACGTTTGGTATATGCATGGGAATGATATAAAGATCTTGGCACAGACGTCGTGCCGCAAACACAGGAGAGGGAGACGCTGCCGGCACATACGGTGTGCCTTATTTCCTGAGCATTAGAAACGTTACCAAAATCTAGGAAGAATTTTGTGAATGTGGCAACATAATAATTTCCCTCTCCTCTTCCCCCTCTCTCCCCTCTCTCCCCTCTCTCCTTCCCTCCCTCTCTCCTTCCTCTCTATTTCTACCTTTCCCTCCAAAATCTCTTCCCTACCTCTATAAACACGTAGAGAGAGAAATAGAAGAGAAAGAAGAGAGATGAAATAATGAAAATAATTTAAGTTGTTAGGTAATTCTCTCTCTCTCTCTCTCTCTCTCTCTCTCTCTCTCTCTCTCTCTCTCTCTCTCTCTCTCTCTCTCTCTCTCTCTCTCTCTCTCTCTCTCTCTCTCTCTCTCTCCCCCCCCCCTCTTAGCTTGACAATAATCCGATTACAAATATATACTTTTTTTTTTATATAATTTTCCCTTTGGTAGACAGTTGAGTGAGGGGAGGGAATATAAAACTGAGTAAGGGGAAAAAAACTAATTCCCCTCACCTCTATGGAACTTAGCTTTGGGGAGGAAGGGGAAGGAGGAGGAGGAGGAGGAGGAGAGGGGAGTGAGTGTGTGGGTGTGGGTGTGTGTGTATAGATATATTGATTTATAATAGTGTTTGTCTCTTGTAGGTAAGGAAGAGGACAGGAAGAAGAGAAGGAAGGAAGGAAGGGAAAGGTAGATGAAAGCCAGTTTTGTTTTGTTTTTCATCATTTTCGTGTGTGTGTGTGTGTGTGTGTGTGTAATTCCATGCATTCGAGTCGTCTAAATAAGTAGTTTTATTTGTGAGTCACCCCTAAAGAATTTTGTTATATGAGTTTTCTTTGAACCAGCTTTGAGGGGTGGCTGCACTATAGCCTTGTTGCCTTAGGTGTTATCCATGTGTTGATTCCTCTGTCCGGAAAAACATGACCTATTCAACTGTTGACACAAAGAACTTGGTATACAAGAAACAAATTTTTACGAGATTGACAGATATAATCGCAGGAATATGTTTAGTCCTCATCATTTGGCAGAGAACATGAAATATCGCAAAACAAACCAAATACTATGTACACGATCTACCTCTATGGGATACTTGATCTGGGGACAAACTTAATTTTTTCTTCTATATATTTAATCTATATAACAAAGTTAGAAAGTATGGCACATATAAGATAGACAATGATGTTTTGGGAGGAGCCTTGAACTTGGACTTGGGTTGGGAGTCACCCAGTGTACAGCGTCGGTGCAGCCCTTAGACGCCACCTCAGCCTTAGATCACCGTTGTACCACACACATGCTGGACGAAGTAAGAAAAAAAGAGCAAAAACCTAGAAGTTTTTCCTCATTCCAATCTCTGACAGCGTCACATTTATATTGGTTCCCCATAACTAGGGCGCCTCTGCGTAACCTGCGTATACTCCTACACACGACGCGTTACCCCGTAAGGAGCACGTATACTCTTAACTTCCAGGAATATTCTTGTAATGACTGTTACAGCTCAAAGCAGTTCATAACTATGCCTTACAACACGTTTAACCATCTTAAAGACCCTCGTGGATGTGTAGAATTGATCTCAACCTATGGTGTATTTTTGTCATTTTTGCTACTTCGGGAAATTTTTGATTTTTTTTCCTCTTCGATTTTGTTCTTTTTAAAGTATGTTGTACATGGGAATAATGTAAGACATTCAGCTTAGTTTCAGTTAATTTCACCAGCAACTTTTATTTCTATAAAGGAATTTATTTGGGTTAAAACAGATGATAAAATCAGTATGGTGGATCTAATACTTTACCAATGTTGATGGAAAAGATATCAGATATTCCTTATGAAATTACCAACTAATAAACATAGCACTTTGTTCAATTGGTATCTTAGCTTAGAAGCTAATCTTGTTTGTTTAATGATATCAAAATTTTCGTAAATAACTATTTTTCATGAGATAGATACCGATCAAATATAGCAGAGAGTTATGTTGTGAAATTATAAATATTTTTCGCTTTCTTTTAAACCCTATCCCATTCCAATCCTGCGTCTAGTTTCTGTTTTCGTTATTTATAATCTGTGTAATTTACGTGAGGACGTAATATATATTTTCTTAGTACTTTCTTTATCGGTACTTGTTACATACCATAAGGATCGGAAAACTGTGCAGATTCTGTATCCATGCTTGAAAATTCAATACGAGTAAAACGAAAGGAGTTACAGCTAGTTTCAGTAGAAAATGTGATGAAAACCAGTTTTTATACACTATTTCAGGATGGCAGAGTCTGTTTGAATACTCCTGCAGTATACATAGCCTTCCTCTGACCTTCTTAAATGAATGCTGCTGCATCAAGATAAGGCTCACTAGAATTAGGTATATAGAGGCAGAAAATAACTCAATTCCCACCGCTCGTTCGGTCATGACCGGCCGATCAAAATGTTCACGACTGACTCTCACCGGTGCCAATGGCTATGGAAGTGATTTATTTTCATTAAAAAAATGTAATGCAGTACTTTTATTGCAGTGTCAAACTCCATCAAGAGCTATCAGTAACCCACGTATACTCCTACGCACGACCCGTTACCCCGTAAGGAACACATATACTCTTAACTTCCACGAATATTCTTGTAATGACTGTTACAGCTCAAAGCAGTTCATAACTATGCCTTACAACACGTTTAACCATCTTAAAGACCCTCGTGGATGTGTAGAATTGATCTCAACCTATGGTGTATTTTTGTCATTTTTGCTACCTCGGGAAATTTTTGATTTTTTTTCCTCTTCGATTTTGTTCTTTTTAAAGTATGTTGTACATGGGAATAATGTAAGACATTCAGCTTAGTTTCAGTTAATTTCACCAGCAACTTTTATTTCTATAAAGGAATTTATTTGGGTTAAAACAGATGATAAAATCAGTATGGTGGATCTAATACTTTACCAATGTTGATGGAAAAGATATCAGATATTCCTTATGAAATTACCAACTAATAAACAAAGCACTTTGTTCAATTGGTATCTTAGCTTAGAAGCTAATCTTGTTTGTTTAATGATATCAAAATTTTCGTAAATAACTATTTTTCATGAGATAGATACCGATCAAATATAGCAGATTATTAGTTATAAAACAAATATTCATAATGACAGTTGTACAGTTTAATTAGGTGTATCAGATGCTGCAATGATATTTCCAATATCTCTAATAGCTTTCGGGAAAATGAGGAGGAAAGTCATGTTTTTATATAAATATTAAGTTTCATTTTACTGCGTAATTATTAGTCATAGAACAAATATTCATAATGACAGTTGTACAGTTTAATTAGGTGTATCAGATGCTGCAATGATATTTCCAATATCTCTAATAGCTTTCGGGAAAATGAGGAGGAAAGTCATGTTTTTATATAAATATTAAGTTTCATTTTACTGCGTAATTATTAGTCATAGAACAAATATTCATAATGACAGTTGTACAGTTTAATTAGTTGTATCAGATGCTGCAATGATATTTCCAATATCTCTAATAGCTTTCGGGAAAATGAGGAGGAAAGTCATGTTTTTATATAAATATTAAGTTTCATTTTACTGCGTAATTATTAGTCATAGAACAAATATTCATAATTTCAGTTTTACAGTTTAATTAGGTCTATCAGATGCTGCAATGATATTTCCAATATCTCTAATAGCTTTCGAGAAAATGAGGAGAAAATTCATGTTTTTATATAAATATTAAGTTTTATTTTACTGCGTAATTATTAGTCATAGAAAAAGTATTCATAATATCAGTTGTACAGTTTAATTAGGTCTATCAGATGCTGCAATAATATTTCCAATATCTCTAATAGCTTTCGAGAAAATGAGGAGGAAAGTCATGTTTTTATATAAATATTAAGTTTTATTTTACTGCGTAATTATTAGTCATAGAAAAATATTCATAATATCAGTTGTACAGTTTAATTAGGTCTATCAGATGCTGCAATATATTTCCAATATCTCTAATAGCTTTCGAGAAAATGAGAGGAAATCATGTTTTTATATAAAATTAAGTTTCATTTTACTGCGTAATTATTAGTCATAGAACAAATATTCATAATACAGTTGTACAGTTTAATTAGGTCTATCAGATGCTGCAATTATATTTCCAATATCTCTAATAGCTTTCGAGAAAATGAGGAGGAAAGTCATGTTTTTATATAAAAATACGGTTTTATTTTACTGCGTAATTATTAGTCATAGAACAAATATTCATAATATCAGTTGTACAGTTGAATTAGGTATATCAGATGATGCAATGATATTTCCAATATCTCTAATAGCTTTCGAGAAAACGAGGAAGAAAGTAATTTTTAAAAAAAGTAAAATTCAGTATTTATTAGTACTAGTGAAAATATTCATAATGACAGTAGTAGATTTTAATTAGGTCTATCAGATGCTGCAATAATATTTCCAATATCTCTAATAGCTTTCGAGAAAATGAGGAGGAAAGTCATGTTTTTATATAAAAATTAAGTTTCATTTTACTGCGTAATTATTAGTCATAGAACAAATATTCATAATATCAGTTGTACAGTTTAATTAGGTCTATCAGATGCTGCAATGATATTTCCAATATCTCTAATAGCTTTCGAGAAAATGAGGAGGAAAGTCATGTTTTTATATAAATATTAAGTTTCATTTTACTGCGTAATTATTAGTCATAGAACAAATATTCATAATATCAGTTGTACAGTTTAATTAGGTCTATCAGATGCTGCAATATATTTCCAATATCTCTAATAGCTTTCGAGAAAATGAGGAGGAAAGTCATGTTTTTATATAAATATTAAGTTTCATTTTACTGCGTAATTATTAGTCATAGAACAAATATTCATAATATCAGTTGTACAGTTTAATTAGGTCTATCAGATGCTGCAATGATATTTCCAATATCTCTAATAGCTTTCGAGAAAATGAGGAGGAAAGTCATGTTTTTATATAAAAATAAGTTTATTTTACTGCGTAATTATTAGTCATAGAAAAATATTCATAATGATCAGTTGTACAGTTTAATTAGGTCTATCAGATGCTGCAATGATATTTCCAATATCTCTAATAGCTTTCGAGAAAATGAGGAGGAAAGTCATGTTTTTATATAAAAATTAAGTTTCATTTTACTGCGTAATTATTAGTCATAGAACAAATATTCATAATGACAGTTGTACAGTTTAATTAGGTGTATCAGATGCTGCAATGATATTTCCAATATCTCTAATAGCTTTCGGGAAAATGAGGAGGAAAGTCATGTTTTTATATAAATATTAAGTTTCATTTTACTGCGTAATTATTAGTCATAGAACAAATATTCATAATGACAGTTGTACAGTTTAATTAGGTCTATCAGATGCTGCAATGATATTTCCAATATCTCTAATAGCTTTCGGGAAAATGAGGAGGAAAGTCATGTTTTTATATAAATATTAAGTTTCATTTTACTGCGTAATTATTAGTCATAGAACAAATATTCATAATTTCAGTTTGTACAGTTTAATTAGGTCTATCAGATGCTGCAATGATATTTCCAATATCTCTAATAGCTTTCGAGAAAATGAGGAGGAAAATTCATGTTTTTATATAAATATTAAGTTTCATTTTACTGCGTAATTATTAGTCATAGAAAAAGTATTCATAATATCAGTTGTACAGTTTAATTAGGTGAATCAGCTGCTGCAATGATATTTCCAATATCTCTAATAGCTTTCGAGAAAATGAGGAGGAAAGTCATGTTTTTAAATAAATATTAAGTTTCATTTTACTGCGTAATTATTAGTCATAGAACAAATATTCATAATATCAGTTGTACAGTTTAATTAGGTTTATCAGATGCTGCAATTATATTTTCAATATCTCTAATAGCTTTCAAGAAAATGACGAGGAAAGTCATGTTTTTATATAAAAATACGGTTTTATTTTACTGCGTAATTATTAGTCATAAAACAAATATTCATAATATCAGTTGTACAGTTGAATTAGTTGTATCAGATGATGCAATGATATATCCAATATCTCTAATAGCTTTCGAGAAAACGAGGAAGAAAGTAATTTAAAAAAAAGTAAAATTCAGTATTTATTAGTACTAGTGAAAATATTCATAATGACAGTAGTAGATTTTAATTAGGTCTATCAGATGCTGCAATAATATTTCAAATATCTCTAATAGCTTTCGAGAAAATGAGGAGGAAAGTCATGTTTTTATATAAAAATTAAGTTTCATTTTACTGCGTAATTATTAGTCATAGAACAAATATTCATAATACAGTTGTACAGTTTAATTAGGTGTATCAGATGCTGCAATGATATTTCCAATATCTCTAATAGCTTTCGGGAAAATGAGGAGGAAAGTCATGTTTTTATATAAATATTAAGTTTCATTTTACTGCGTAATTATTAGTCATAGAACAAATATTCATAATATCAGTTTTACAGTTTAATTAGGTCTATCAGATGCTGCAATGATATTTCCAATATCTCTAATAGCTTTCGGGAAAATGAGGAGGAAAGTCATGTTTTTATATAAATATTAAGTTTCATTTTACTGCGTAATTATTAGTCATAGAACAAATATTCATAATATCAGTTTTACAGTTTAATTAGGTCTATCAGATGCTGCAATGATATTTCCAATATCTCTAATAGCTTTCGAGAAAATGAGGAGGAAAGTCATGTTTTTATATAAATATTAAGTTTCATTTTACTGCGTAATTATTAGTCATAGAAAAAGTATTCATAATATCAGTTGTACAGTTTAATTAGGTGAATCAGCTGCTGCAATGATATTTCCAATATCTCTAATAGCTTTCGAGAAAATGAGGAGGAAAGTCATGTTTTTAAATAAATATTAAGTTTCATTTTACTGCGTAATTATTAGTCATAGAACAAATATTCATAATATCAGTTGTACAGTTTAATTAGGTTTATCAGATGCTGCAATTATATTTTCAATATCTCTAATAGCTTTCAAGAAAATGACGAGGAAAGTCATGTTTTTATATAAAAATACGGTTTTATTTTACTGCGTAATTATTAGTCATAAAACAAATATTCATAATATCAGTTGTACAGTTGAATTAGTTGTATCAGATGATGCAATGATATATCCAATATCTCTAATAGCTTTCGAGAAAACGAGGAAGAAAGTAATTTAAAAAAAGTAAAATTCAGTATTTATTAGTACTAGTGAAAATATTCATAATGACAGTAGTAGATTTTAATTAGGTCTATCAGATGCTGCAATAATATTTCAAATATCTCTAATAGCTTTCGAGAAAATGAGGAGGAAAGTCATGTTTTTATATAAAAATTAAGTTTCATTTTACTGCGTAATTATTAGTCATAGAACAAATATTCATAATATCAGTTGTACAGTTTAATTAGGTGTATCAGATGCTGCAATGATATTTCCAATATCTCTAATAGCTTTCGGGAAAATGAGGAGGAAAGTCATGTTTTTATATAAATATTAAGTTTCATTTTACTGCGTAATTATTAGTCATAGAACAAATATTCATAATTTCAGTTTTACAGTTTAATTAGGTCTATCAGATGCTGCAATGATATTTCCAATATCTCTAATAGCTTTCGAGAAAATGAGGAGGAAAGTCATGTTTTTATATAAATATTAAGTTTCATTTTACTGCGTAATTATTAGTCATAGAAACAAATATTCATAATATCAGTTGTACAGTTTAATTAGGTGTATCAGATGCTGCAATGATATTTCCAATATCTCTAATAGCTTTCGAGAAAACGAGGAAGAAAGTAATTTTAAAAAAAGTAAAATTCAGTATTTATTAGTACTAGTGAAAATATTCATAATGACAGTAGTAGATTTTAATTAGGTCTATCAGATGCTGCAATAATATTTCAAATATCTCTAATAGCTTTCGAGAAAATGAGGAGGAAAGTCATGTTTTTATATAAAAATTAAGTTTCATTTTACTGCGTAATTATTAGTCATAGAACAAATATTCATAATGACAGTTGTACAGTTTAATTAGGTGTATCAGATGCTGCAATGATATTTCCAATATCTCTAATAGCTTTCGGGAAAATGAGGAGGAAAGTCATGTTTTTATATAAATATTAAGTTTCATTTTACTGCGTAATTATTAGTCATAGAACAAATATTCATAATTTCAGTTTTACAGTTTAATTAGGTCTATCAGATGCTGCAATGATATTTCCAATATCTCTAATAGCTTTCGGGAAAATGAGGAGGAAAGTCATGTTTTTATATAAATATTAAGTTTCATTTTACTGCGTAATTATTAGTCATAGAACAAATATTCATAATATCAGTTGTACAGTTTAATTACGTGGCTCACTAGAATTAGGTATATAGAGGCAGAAAACAATTCAATTCCCACCGCTCGTTCGGTCATGACGGCCGATCAAAATCTTCACTACTGACTCTGTCACCGGTGCCAATGGCTATGGAAGTTATTTATTTTCATTAAAAAATGTAATGCAGTACTTTCATTGCAGTGTCAAGCTCCATCGAGAGGATATGATAGCTATCCGTAACCTGCGTATACTCCTACACACGACGCGTTACCCCGTAAGAACACGTATACTCTTAACTTCCACGAATATTCTTGTAATGACTGTTACAGCTCAAAGCAGTTCATAACTATGCCTTACAACACGTTTAACCATCTTACAGACCCTCGTGGAGGTGTAGAATTGATCTCAACCTATGGTGGAATTTGTGTCATTTTAGCTACTTCGGGAAAATTTTTGACATTTTTTCCTCTTCGATTTTGTTCTTTTTAAAGTATGTTGTACATAGGAATAATGTAAGACATTCAGCTTAGTTTCAGTTAATTTCACCAGCAACTTTGATTTCTATAAAGGAATTGATTTGGGTTAAAACAGATGATCAAATCAG
This sequence comes from Metacarcinus magister, assembly GCA_029783475.1. Classification (NCBI taxonomy): domain Eukaryota; kingdom Metazoa; phylum Arthropoda; class Malacostraca; order Decapoda; family Cancridae; genus Metacarcinus; species Metacarcinus magister. The sequence goes on from JAPQNM010000026.1 coordinate 7,696,348, forward strand.
TATGGTGGATCTAATACTTTACCAATGTTGATGGAAAAGATATCAGATATTCCTTATGAAATTACCAACTAATAAACCAAGCACTTTGTTCAATTGGTATCTTAGCTTAGTAGCTAATATTGTTTGTTTAATGATATCAAAATTTTAGTAAATAACTATTTTTCATGAGATAGATACCGATCAAATATAGCAAAGAGTTATGTTGTGAAATCATAAATATTTTTCGCTTCTTTTTGAACCCTATCCCATTCCAATCCTGCGTCTAGTTTCTTTTCTCGTTATTTATAATCTACGTCATTTACGTGAGGACGTAATATATATTTTCTTAATACTGTGTTTATCGGTACTTGTTACATACCATAAGGATCGGAAAACTCTGCAGATTCTGAATCCATGCTTGAAAATTCAATACGAGTCCAACGAAAGGAGTTACAGCTAGTTTAAGTAGAAACTGTGATGAAAACCGGTTTTTATACACTATTTCAGGATGGCAGAGTCTGTTTGAATACTCCTGTAGTATACATAGCCTTCCTCTGACCTTCTTAAATGCTGCTGCATCAAGATAAGGCTCACTAGAATTAAGTATATAGAGGCAGAAAACAATTCAATTCCCACCGCTCGCTCGGTCATGACGGGCCGATCAAAATCTTCACTACTGACTCTGTCACCGGTGCCAATGGCTATGGAAGTTATTTATTTTCATTAAAAAATGTAATGCAGTATTTTTCATTGCAGTGTCAAGCTCCATCGAGAGGATATGATAGCTATCCGTAACCTGCGTATACTCCTACACACGACGCGTTACCCCGTAAGAACACGTATAGTCTTTTAACGTCGACGAATATTCTTGTAATGACTGTTACAGCTCAAAGCAGTTCATAACTATGCCTTACAACACGTTTAACCATCTTACAGACCCTCGTGGAGGTGTAGAATTGATCTCAACCTATGGTGGAATTTGTGTCATTTTAGCTACTTCGGGAAAATTTTTGACATTTTTTCCTCTTCGATTTTGTTCTTTTTAAAGTATGTTGTACATAGGAATAATGTAAGACATTCAGCTTAGTTTCAGTTAATTTCACCAGCAACTTTGATTTCTATAAAGGAATTGATTTGGGTTAAAACAGATGATCAAATCAGTATGGTGGATCTAATACTTTACCAATGTTGATGGAAAAGATATCAGATATTCCTTATGAAATTACCAACTAATAAACCAAGCACTTTGTTCAATTGGTATCTTAGCTTAGTAGCTAATATTGTTTGTTTAATGATATCAAAATTTTAGTAAATAACTATTTTTCATGAGATAGATACCGATCAAATATAGCAAAGAGTTATGTTGTGAAATCATAAATATTTTTCGCTTCTTTTTAAACCCTATCCCATTCCAATCCTGCGTCTAGTTTCTTTTTTCGTTATTTATAATCTACGTAATTTACGTGAGGACGTAATATATATTTTCTTAATACTGTGTTTATCGGTACTTGTTACATACCATAAGGATCGGAAAACTCTGCAGATTCTGAATCCATGCTTGAAAATTCAATACGAGTCCAACGAAAGGAGTTACAGCTAGTTTAAGTAGAAACTGTGATGAAAACCGGTTTTTATACACTATTTCAGGATGGCAGAGTCTGTTTGAATACTCCTGTAGTATACATAGCCTTCCTCTGACCTTCTTAAATGCTGCTGCATCAAGATAAGGCTCACTAGAATTAAGTATATAGAGGCAGAAAACAATTCAATTCCCACCGCTCGCTCGGTCATGACGGGCCGATCAAAATCTTCACTACTGACTCTGTCACCGGTGCCAATGGCTATGGAAGTTATTTATTTTCATTAAAAAATGTAATGCAGTACTTTCATTGCAGTGTCAAGCTCCATCGAGAGGATATGATAGCTATCCGTAACCTGCGTATACTCCTACACACGACGCGTTACCCCGTAAGAACACGTATAGTCTTTTAACGTCGACGAATATTCTTGTAATGACTGTTACAGCTCAAAGCAGTTCATAACTATGCCTTACAACACGTTTAACCATCTTACAGACCCTCGTGGAGGTGTAGAATTGATCTCAACCTATGGTGGAATTTGTGTCATTTTAGCTACTTCGGGAAAATTTTTGACATTTTTTCCTCTTCGATTTTGTTCTTTTTAAAGTATGTTGTACATAGGAATAATGTAAGACATTCAGCTTAGTTTCAGTTAATTTCACCAGCAACTTTGATTTCTATAAAGGAATTGATTTGGGTTAAAACAGATGATCAAATCAGTATGGTGGATCTAATACTTTACCAATGTTGATGGAAAAGATATCAGATATTCCTTATGAAATTACCAACTAATAAACCAAGCACTTTGTTCAATTGGTATCTTAGCTTAGTAGCTAATATTGTTTGTTTAATGATATCAAAATTTTAGTAAATAACTATTTTTCATGAGATAGATACCGATCAAATATAGCAAAGAGTTATGTTGTGAAATCATAAATATTTTTCGCTTCTTTTTAAACCCTATCCCATTCCAATCCTGCGTCTAGTTTCTTTTTTCGTTATTTATAATCTACGTATTTACGTGAGGACGTAATATATATTTTCTTAATACTGTGTTTATCGGTACTTGTTACATACCATAAGGATCGGAAAACTCTGCAGATTCTGAATCCATGCTTGAAAATTCAATACGAGTCCAACGAAAGGAGTTACAGCTAGTTTAAGTAGAAACTGTGATGAAAACCGGTTTTTATACACTATTTCAGGATGGCAGAGTCTGTTTGAATACTCCTGTAGTATACATAGCCTTTCCCTTTCCCTTTCGGGAAAATGAGGAGGAAAGTCATGTTTTTATATAAATATTAAGTTTCATTTTACTGCGTAATTATTAGTCATAGAACAAATATTCATAATTTCAGTTTTACAGTTTAATTAGGTCTATCAGATGCTGCAATGATATTTCCAATATCTCTAATAGCTTTCGAGAAAATGAGGAGAAAATTCATGTTTTTATATAAATATTAAGTTTCATTTTACTGCGTAATTATTAGTCATAGAAAAAGTATTCATAATATCAGTTGTACAGTTTAATTAGGTGTATCAGCTGCTGCAATGATATTTCCAATATCTCTAATAGCTTTCGAGAAAATGAGGAGGAAAGTCATGTTTTTATATAAATATTAAGTTTCATTTTACTGCGTAATTATTAGTCATAGAACAAATATTCATAATATCAGTTGTACAGTTTAATTAGGTTTATCAGATGCTGCAATTATATTTTCCAATATCTCTAATAGCTTTCGAGAAAATGACGAGGAAAGTCATGTTTTTATATAAAAATACGGTTTTATTTTACTGCGTAATTATTAGTCATAGAAACAAATATTCATAATATCAGTTGTACAGTTGAATTAGTTGTATCAGATGATGCAATGATATTTCCAATATCTCTAATAGCTTTCGAGAAAACGAGGAAGAAAGTAATTTTTAAAAAAAGTAAAATTCAGTATTTATTAGTACTAGTGAAAATATTCATAATGACAGTAGTAGATTTTAATTAGGTCTATCAGATGCTGCAATAATATTTCAAATATCTCTAATAGCTTTCGAGAAAATGAGGAGGAAAGTCATGTTTTTATATAAAAAATTAAGTTTCATTTTACTGCGTAATTATTAGTCATAGAACAAATATTCATAATGACAGTTGTACAGTTTAATTAGGTGTATCAGATGCTGCAATGATATTTCCAATATCTCTAATAGCTTTCGGGAAAATGAGGAGGAAAGTCATGTTTTTATATAAATATTAAGTTTCATTTTACTGCGTAATTATTAGTCATAGAACAAATATTCATAATGACAGTTGTACAGTTTAATTAGTTGTATCAGATGCTGCAATGATATTTCCAATATCTCTAATAGCTTTCGGGAAAATGAGGAGGAAAGTCATGTTTTTATATAAATATTAAGTTTCATTTTACTGCGTAATTATTAGTCATAGAACAAATATTCATAATTTCAGTTTTACAGTTTAATTAGGTCTATCAGATGCTGCAATGATATTTCCAATATCTCTAATAGCTTTCGAGAAAATGAGGAGAAAATTCATGTTTTTATATAAATATTAAGTTTCATTTTACTGCGTAATTATTAGTCATAGAAAAAGTATTCATAATATCAGTTGTACAGTTTAATTAGGTGTATCAGATGCTGCAATGATATTTCCAATATCTCTAATAGCTTTCGAGAAAATGAGGAGGAAAGTCATGTTTTTATATAAATATTAAGTTTCATTTTACTGCGTAATTATTAGTCATAGAACAAATATTCATAATATCAGTTGTACAGTTTAATTAGGTCTATCAGATGCTGCAATTATATTTTCCAATATCTCTAATAGCTTTCAAGAAAATGACGAGGAAAGTCATGTTTTTATATAAAAATACGGTTTTATTTTACTGCGTAATTATTAGTCATAAAACAAATATTCATAATATCAGTTGTACAGTTGAATTAGTTGTATCAGATGATGCAATGATATTTCCAATATCTCTAATAGCTTTCGAGAAAACGAGGAAGAAAGTAATTTTAAAAAAAGTAAAATTCAGTATTTATTAGTACTAGTGAAAATATTCATAATGACAGTAGTAGATTTTAATTAGGTCTATCAGATGCTGCAATAATATTTCCAATATCTCTAATAGCTTTCGAGAAAATGAGGAGGAAAGTCATGTTTTTATATAAAAATTAAGTTTCATTTTACTGCGTAATTATTAGTCATAGAACAAATATTCATAATGACAGTTGTACAGTTTAATTAGGTGTATCAGATGCTGCAATGATATTTCCAATATCTCTAATAGCTTTCGGGAAAATGAGGAGGAAAGTCATGTTTTTATATAAATATTAAGTTTCATTTTACTGCGTAATTATTAGTCATAGAACAAATATTCATAATGACAGTTGTACAGTTTAATCAGGTGTATCAGATGCTGCAATGATATTTCCAATATCTCTAATAGCTTTCGGGAAAATGAGGAGGAAAGTCATGTTTTTATATAAATATTAAGTTTCATTTTACTGCGTAATTATTAGTCATAGAACAAATATTCATAATATCAGTTTTACAGTTTAATTAGGTCTATCAGATGCTGCAATGATATTTCCAATATCTCTAATAGCTTTCGAGAAAATGAGGAGGAAAGTCATGTTTTTATATAAATATTAAGTTTCATTTTACTGCGTAATTATTAGTCATAGAACAAATATTCATAATATCAGTTGTACAGTTTAATTAGGTGAATCAGCTGCTGCAATGATATTTCCAATATCTCTAATAGCTTTCGAGAAAATGAGGAGGAAAGTCATGTTTTTAAATAAATATTAAGTTTCATTTTACTGCGTAATTATTAGTCATAGAACAAATATTCATAATATCAGTTGTACAGTTTAATTAGGTCTATCAGATGCTGCAATTATATTTTCCAATATCTCTAATAGCTTTCAAGAAAATGACGAGGAAAGTCATGTTTTTATATAAAAATACGGTTTTATTTTACTGCGTAATTATTAGTCATAAAACAAATATTCATAATATCAGTTGTACAGTTGAATTAGTTGTATCAGATGATGCAATGATATATCCAATATCTCTAATAGCTTTCGAGAAAACGAGGAAGAAAGTAATTTTTAAAAAAAGTAAAATTCAGTATTTATTAGTACTAGTGAAAATATTCATAATGACAGTAGTAGATTTTAATTAGGTCTATCAGATGCTGCAATAATATTTCAAATATCTCTAATAGCTTTCGAGAAAATGAGGAGGAAAGTCATGTTTTTATATAAAAATTAAGTTTCATTTTACTGCGTAATTATTAGTCATAGAACAAATATTCATAATGACAGTTGTACAGTTTAATTAGGTGTATCAGATGCTGCAATGATATTTCCAATATCTCTAATAGCTTTCGGGAAAATGAGGAGGAAAGTCATGTTTTTATATAAATATTAAGTTTCATTTTACTGCGTAATTATTAGTCATAGAACAAATATTCATAATTTCAGTTTTACAGTTTAATTAGGTCTATCAGATGCTGCAATGATATTTCCAATATCTCTAATAGCTTTCGAGAAAATGAGGAGAAAATTCATGTTTTTATATAAATATTAAGTTTCATTTTACTGCGTAATTATTAGTCATAGAAAAAGTATTCATAATATCAGTTGTACAGTTTAATTAGGTGAATCAGCTGCTGCAATGATATTTCCAATATCTCTAATAGCTTTCGAGAAAATGAGGAGGAAAGTCATGTTTTTATATAAATATTAAGTTTCATTTTACTGCGTAATTATTAGTCATAGAACAAATATTCATAATATCAGTTGTACAGTTTAATTAGGTGTATCAGATGCTGCAATGATATTTCCAATATCTCTAATAGCTTTCTGGAAAATGAGGAGGAAAGTCATGTTTTATATATAAATATTAAGTTTCATTTTACTGCGTAATTATTAGTCATAGAACAAATATTCATAATATCAGTTGTACAGTTTAATTACGTGGCTCACTAGAATTAAGTATATAGAGGCAGAAAACAATTCAATTCCCACCGCTCGCTCGGTCATGACGGGCCGATCAAAATCTTCACTACTGACTCTGTCACCGGTGCCAATGGCTATGGAAGTTATTTATTTTCATTAAAAAATGTAATGCAGTACTTTCATTGCAGTGTCAAGCTCCATCGAGAGGATATGATAGCTATCCGTAACCTGCGTATACTCCTACACACGACGCGTTACCCCGTAAGAACACGTATAGTCTTTTAACGTCGACGAATATTCTTGTAATGACTGTTACAGCTCAAAGCAGTTCATAACTATGCCTTACAACACGTTTAACCATCTTACAGACCCTCGTGGAGGTGTAGAATTGATCTCAACCTATGGTGGAATTTGTGTCATTTTAGCTACTGCGGGAAAATTTTTGACATTTTTTCCTCTTCGATTTTGTTCTTTTTAAAGTATGTTGTACATAGGAATAATGTAAGACATTCAGCTTACTTTCAGTTAATTTCACCAGCAACTTTGATTTCTATAAAGGAATTGATTTGGGTTAAAACAGATGATCAAATCAGTATGGTGGATCTAATACTTTACCAATGTTGATGGAAAAGATATCAGATATTCCTTATGAAATTACCAACTAATAAACCAAGCACTTTGTTCAATTGGTATCTTAGCTTAGTAGCTAATATTGTTTGTTTAATGATATCAAAATTTTAGTAAATAACTATTTTTCATGAGATAGATACCGATCAAATATAGCAAAGAGTTATGTTGTGAAATCATAAATATTTTTCGCTTCCTTTTAAACCCTATCCCATTCCAATCCTGCGTCTAGTTTCTTTTTTCGTTATTTATAATCTACGTCATTTACGTGAGGACGTAATATATATTTTCTTAATACTGTGTTTATCGGTACTTGTTACATACCATAAGGATCGGAAAACTCTGCAGATTCTGAATCCATGCTTGAAAATTCAATACGAGTCCAACGAAAGGAGTTACAGCTAGTTTAAGTAGAAACTGTGATGAAAACCGGTTTTTATACACTATTTCAGGATGGCAGAGTCTGTTTGAATACTCCTGTAGTATACATAGCCTTCCTCTGACCTTCTTAAATGCTGCTGCATCAAGATAAGGCTCACTAGAATTAAGTATATAGAGGCAGAAAACAATTCAATTCCCACCGCTCGCTCGGTCATGACGGGCCGATCAAAATCTTCACTACTGACTCTGTCACCGGTGCCAATGGCTATGGAAGTTATTTATTTTCATTAAAAAATGTAATGCAGTACTTTCATTGCAGTGTCAAGCTCCATCGAGAGGATATGATAGCTATCCGTAACCTGCGTATACTCCTACACACGACGCGTTACCCCGTAAGAACACGTATAGTCTTTTAACGTCGACGAATATTCTTGTAATGACTGTTACAGCTCAAAGCAGTTCATAACTATGCCTTACAACACGTTTAACCATCTTACAGACCCTCGTGGAGGTGTAGAATTGATCTCAACCTATGGTGGAATTTGTGTCATTTTAGCTACTGCGGGAAAATTTTTGACATTTTTTCCTCTTCGATTTTGTTCTTTTTAAAGTATGTTGTACATAGGAATAATGTAAGACATTCAGCTTACTTTCAGTTAATTTCACCAGCAACTTTGATTTCTATAAAGGAATTGATTTGGGTTAAAACAGATGATCAAATCAGTATGGTGGATCTAATACTTTACCAATGTTGATGGAAAAGATATCAGATATTCCTTATGAAATTACCAACTAATAAACCAAGCACTTTGTTCAATTGGTATCTTAGCTTAGTAGCTAATATTGTTTGTTTAATGATATCAAAATTTTAGTAAATAACTATTTTTCATGAGATAGATACCGATCAAATATAGCAAAGAGTTATGTTGTGAAATCATAAATATTTTTCGCTTCCTTTTAAACCCTATCCCATTCCAATCCTGCGTCTAGTTTCTTTTTTCGTTATTTATAATCTACGTCATTTACGTGAGGACGTAATATATATTTTCTTAATACTGTGTTTATCGGTACTTGTTACATACCATAAGGATCGGAAAACTCTGCAGATTCTGAATCCATGCTTGAAAATTCAATACGAGTCCAACGAAAGGAGTTACAGCTAGTTTAAGTAGAAACTGTGATGAAAACCGGTTTTTATACACTATTTCAGGATGGCAGAGTCTGTTTGAATACTCCTGTAGTATACATAGCCTTCCTCTGACCTTCTTAAATGCTGCTGCATCAAGATAAGGCTCACTAGAATTAAGTATATAGAGGCAGAAAACAATTCAATTCCCACCGCTCGCTCGGTCATGACGGGCCGATCAAAATCTTCACTACTGACTCTGTCACCGGTGCCAATGGCTATGGAAGTTATTTATTTTCATTAAAAAATGTAATGCAGTACTTTCATTGCAGTGTCAAGCTCCATCGAGAGGATATGATAGCTATCCGTAACCTGCGTATACTCCTACACACGACGCGTTACCCCGTAAGAACACGTATAGTCTTTTAACGTCGACGAATATTCTTGTAATGACTGTTACAGCTCAAAGCAGTTCATAACTATGCCTTACAACACGTTTAACCATCTTACAGACCCTCGTGGAGGTGTAGAATTGATCTCAACCTATGGTGGAATTTGTGTCATTTTAGCTACTGCGGGAAAATTTTTGACATTTTTTCCTCTTCGATTTTGTTCTTTTTAAAGTATGTTGTACATAGGAATAATGTAAGACATTCAGCTTACTTTCAGTTAATTTCACCAGCAACTTTGATTTCTATAAAGGAATTGATTTGGGTTAAAACAGATGATCAAATCAGTATGGTGGATCTAATACTTTACCAATGTTGATGGAAAAGATATCAGATATTCCTTATGAAATTACCAACTAATAAACCAAGCACTTTGTTCAATTGGTATCTTAGCTTAGTAGCTAATATTGTTTGTTTAATGATATCAAAATTTTAGTAAATAACTATTTTTCATGAGATAGATACCGATCAAATATAGCAAAGAGTTATGTTGTGAAATCATAAATATTTTTCGCTTCCTTTTAAACCCTATCCCATTCCAATCCTGCGTCTAGTTTCTTTTTTCGTTATTTATAATCTACGTCATTTACGTGAGGACGTAATATATATTTTCTTAATACTGTGTTTATCGGTACTTGTTACATACCATAAGGATCGGAAAACTCTGCAGATTCTGAATCCATGCTTGAAAATTCAATACGAGTCCAACGAAAGGAGTTACAGCTAGTTTAAGTAGAAACTGTGATGAAAACCGGTTTTTATACACTATTTCAGGATGGCAGAGTCTGTTTGAATACTCCTGTAGTATACATAGCCTTCCTCTGACCTTCTTAAATGCTGCTGCATCAAGATAAGGCTCACTAGAATTAAGTATATAGAGGCAGAAAACAATTCAATTCCCACCGCTCGCTCGGTCATGACGGGCCGATCAAAATCTTCACTACTGACTCTGTCACCGGTGCCAATGGCTATGGAAGTTATTTATTTTCATTAAAAAATGTAATGCAGTACTTTCATTGCAGTGTCAAGCTCCATCGAGAGGATATGATAGCTATCCGTAACCTGCGTATACTCCTACACACGACGCGTTACCCCGTAAGAACACGTATAGTCTTTTAACGTCGACGAATATTCTTGTAATGACTGTTACAGCTCAAAGCAGTTCATAACTATGCCTTACAACACGTTTAACCATCTTACAGACCCTCGTGGAGGTGTAGAATTGATCTCAACCTATGGTGGAATTTGTGTCATTTTAGCTACTGCGGGAAAATTTTTGACATTTTTTCCTCTTCGATTTTGTTCTTTTTAAAGTATGTTGTACATAGGAATAATGTAAGACATTCAGCTTACTTTCAGTTAATTTCACCAGCAACTTTGATTTCTATAAAGGAATTGATTTGGGTTAAAACAGATGATCAAATCAGTATGGTGGATCTAATACTTTACCAATGTTGATGGAAAAGATATCAGATATTCCTTATGAAATTACCAACTAATAAACCAAGCACTTTGTTCAATTGGTATCTTAGCTTAGTAGCTAATATTGTTTGTTTAATGATATCAAAATTTTAGTAAATAACTATTTTTCATGAGATAGATACCGATCAAATATAGCAAAGAGTTATGTTGTGAAATCATAAATATTTTTCGCTTCCTTTTAAACCCTATCCCATTCCAATCCTGCGTCTAGTTTCTTTTTTCGTTATTTATAATCTACGTCATTTACGTGAGGACGTAATATATATTTTCTTAATACTGTGTTTATCGGTACTTGTTACATACCATAAGGATCGGAAAACTCTGCAGATTCTGAATCCATGCTTGAAAATTCAATACGAGTCCAACGAAAGGAGTTACAGCTAGTTTAAGTAGAAACTGTGATGAAAACCGGTTTTTATACACTATTTCAGGATGGCAGAGTCTGTTTGAATACTCCTGTAGTATACATAGCCTTCCTCTGACCTTCTTAAATGCTGCTGCATCAAGATAAGGCTCACTAGAATTAAGTATATAGAGGCAGAAAACAATTCAATTCCCACCGCTCGCTCGGTCATGACGGGCCGATCAAAATCTTCACTACTGACTCTGTCACCGGTGCCAATGGCTATGGAAGTTATTTATTTTCATTAAAAAATGTAATGCAGTACTTTCATTGCAGTGTCAAGCTCCATCGAGAGGATATGATAGCTATCCGTAACCTGCGTATACTCCTACACACGACGCGTTACCCCGTAAGAACACGTATAGTCTTTTAACGTCGACGAATATTCTTGTAATGACTGTTACAGCTCAAAGCAGTTCATAACTATGCCTTACAACACGTTTAACCATCTTACAGACCCTCGTGGAGGTGTAGAATTGATCTCAACCTATGGTGGAATTTGTGTCATTTTAGCTACTGCGGGAAAATTTTTGACATTTTTTCCTCTTCGATTTTGTTCTTTTTAAAGTATGTTGTACATAGGAATAATGTAAGACATTCAGCTTACTTTCAGTTAATTTCACCAGCAACTTTGATTTCTATAAAGGAATTGATTTGGGTTAAAACAGATGATCAAATCAGTATGGTGGATCTAATACTTTACCAATGTTGATGGAAAAGATATCAGATATTCCTTATGAAATTACCAACTAATAAACCAAGCACTTTGTTCAATTGGTATCTTAGCTTAGTAGCTAATATTGTTTGTTTAATGATATCAAAATTTTAGTAAATAACTATTTTTCATGAGATAGATACCGATCAAATATAGCAAAGAGTTATGTTGTGAAATCATAAATATTTTTCGCTTCCTTTTAAACCCTATCCCATTCCAATCCTGCGTCTAGTTTCTTTTTTCGTTATTTATAATCTACGTCATTTACGTGAGGACGTAATATATATTTTCTTAATACTGTGTTTATCGGTACTTGTTACATACCATAAGGATCGGAAAACTCTGCAGATTCTGAATCCATGCTTGAAAATTCAATACGAGTCCAACGAAAGGAGTTACAGCTAGTTTAAGTAGAAAACTGTGATGAAAACCGGTTTTTATACACTATTTCAGGATGGCAGAGTCTGTTTGAATACTCCTGTAGTATACATAGCCTTCCTCTGACCTTCTTAAATGCTGCTGCATCAAGATAAGGCTCACTAGAATTAAGTATATAGAGGCAGAAAACAATTCAATTCCCACCGCTCGCTCGGCACTCGCTACCCAGACCGCACGCTGGCTAGTCGAGCTGCTCCTGTCTCTCATGCACCCAGCCACGCAAGGTTTAACACTCGCCCTTAGTGTGTACCTGCAGGTGCCTGAAGGATTTAGTCTGGCTTTTGCCTCTAGAGACCTGTGTTTCACCCGACGCTGAACCCTGAAGGAGTGTCTCGTAGGGCACGTCCATGAAGGGAGCCCTTAGAGTGGCTGGTTATAGGGTGATTCACAGCGGGCCATAGGGAAACTGGTAGGATAGGTTCAAGTCCCGAACGGGGCAACAGTGGGGCTAGTTCGACGCCTGTAAGGTGGCTAGTTTCAGCCCTCCCACTGTTGTAGGTATTGCCAGCACGTAGTTTAGCTCCCCTTTTAGTTTTAGCTGTGTTCTCCGCTGCGGTGGATCTGGATAGGTAGGGATTATAGGGCTTCCCAAGATGAAGGAGAGGAAGGTTTCACGCCTTCCTCGACCTATTAGACCACCAGTTACACCTTCACCTCCACTAACCACTACTGTTCCGTCACGTGTAACGACTGCTATGAAGAGGTACCGTCACCCCTCTACATCTAGTGATGGTTCCTTACCCTCGGCAGGGCGTATTGCTCCCACCAAGTTGCCCAGAATCAGCTATGACAATAGAAATACAGATTCACTAACCGCTGCCTCCTCCTCTCACTTATCTCGCTCTGATGTCTCCTCCTCACCTGCTCCAACATCTGTACGAGTTAAGACATTCACTGCTCCTGCTGCGCCCTCTGACTGCTCAACATTGACCTCGACTTCATCCACTCCAAAACACAAACGCCCTGCCCTTGCTCAAGTTTCTGACAAGGCTCGCTCTGTCGCCCCCCCTGTGACTCCTCGTCACCTGCCTGTTCCTTCTGCTACACCCAACCTCCCCGCTCAACCTCATATCTCCTCTGCTGGTCCTTCCACCGCCTCGTCTGCTTCTTCCCCGCCTCTTACCGCAGGATCATCCTCCACGGCCACCACTGACGAAGACGGATTCACCCTTGTACAGAATAAGAAAACTCGATCCCGTGCTTCGAAACAGGGAAACGAGTCACTCCTGGAACACAGCTCATCTCTACCACGTATCACCCCCAAACCTTATGTGAGCGTGCAACGCCCTCCACCACTGCAATCTGTCTTCCCAGCCTTCCGAGTGACTGTAGAAGAAGGATCCAGCTACGAGGCAGTCGCTTCCTTAGAAAGCGACTACCCGGAGCTGCAGATGCGAAACCTGATAGGGAGAGACGGAAGCTCTGTTCTCCTCCCCAAGGACGACAACACCTACCAAATCTTGGACAGTCTCGCCTTAAACACACAAGCGGAGTTCAAGATCACAAAGCTGGACCCTCAAACACAAACAACGAAGGGCATTGTCATGGGATATCCGATACGCATGCCTCTTGCCCTTCTACAGCGCCACCCTCAGGTGGAAGAGGCAATTCGCTGCGTATCTTCCCGCTTCAAGGAGGAGACAAGGCAAGTCAGAGTCATCATCAGGGGAGCCCTCCCTCCTCATCTCGACCTGGGAAATTGGGGATGCTTTTACCTGAGACCCTACACGCCCGAGCCTCTCAGATGTTTCCGCTGCCAGCTGTTTGGTCACCATCAGGCGAACTGCACGCGCACTCCAACATGTGGTATTTGCAGTGGCCGCCATCCAACAACAAACTGCTTAGACAAGTACAAGGCAAAGCAGGAAGTTACTCACAAATGCCCGAACTGCTCCCAGGCACATCACGCGTGGAACCCGAGATGCCCTGTTCGCATTCAACGCGTGAATCAAGGTCGGGAACATCAGGTTTCCTGGGTACAAAGGCAACAACAGGCAACGTCAACCCCAGCCCTCTCAGGAACCTTCGTGTGGGGCCAACAACGTCAGCAGCAACCACAGCAGCCTATTCGTCAGGAGGACTTCCCAGCCCTTCCTGGAGCACCTCCTCCACCACAGACCCAGCCATTCCTACTGCCTCCTGCTCCACAGCCAAAACCCACCATTCGGCCTCCTGTCCCACAGCCACGACATACAATTCTGCCTCCTACTCAACCAGATCCTCCAAAGAATGCACTCCTCATTACGGCAGACATGCTGCACGAGTTTGCCAAGGAACTCTCAACATCAGTGGCCCGCACAATAGCACAGACCTTCACACAAATCTCGGGGGTTACCATCGATCTAATAGCGATGGAGTCGATGGTTTCCACCGTAGCCGAAAAGGTCACTACGGCGATGATGAAAACCCATTGTCTTCAGCCGACCACCGTCTCATCTCCTCATCAAGCCCCAGCTCAACCCAAAGTTTGTCTTATGGAACAGGGCGACGGAACACCGGCCCTCACCCATCCATAGAACAAGCTAACCTCACTCCAACCACCGGCCAAGTTGGTCGAGTCCGACTACTACAGTGGAATTGTCACGGAATTCGCGCCAAATACTCATCACTCCTAGAGTCCGCGCAGAATGACAAAACAGACGTTTTCCTACTGCAGGAAACTCTTCTCTCAGAAGGAACGAACATCAGTCTCCCTGGATTCAAGGCCTTCCACCTTCCTCGTGTCCAGGATTCCTGTCACGGACTCACCATCTTGGCCCGGCACACGCTTCACTGCACCCCCATCTCACAACCTCTTAGCTGTGGTGACCGAGTTGAGGTTCAAGCTGTAACCCTCCACCTTCCCCACTCAACTCTGCACCTATACAACCTCTACCGGCCACGCAATGCAACCCTAGCCCTTGAGGACCTTTTCGGTCTTGCTGCCACCGAGCCAGTCTTAGTGGTGGGAGATTTTAATGCCCATCACCCAATTCTCGCTTCCACAGGACCCACCAATGAGGCAGGTTTCCACCTAAGCTCTGCCCTGCGCGACTCTCACCACATCACTCTGCTGAACGACGTCGCACAACCAACACACATTGGAAACGGTAGGCTTGATCTCACCCTCATCTCCACTAATCTAGTTCACTCCTCATCATGGTCGCTTCACCCAACACTCACCAGCGATCACTTCGGCGTGATCATAGACATCCGGACCATCCTCGCCCCTCCTCCACCACGTCCCCAAAAATTCAATATGCGGCGTGCTGACTGGTGTGTGTTTCAGGACAAAGTTGAGGAGGTTTTCAAGAACACACAGCTTCCCCCCATGCTTGATGCCCAGGCGACCACGGTCACTAACATCATCCTGGAAGCAGCCCACCAATCCATCCCGTTCGTGAAGCCTCACTCCCGCACCTACAAAGATCGGTGGATCTATGGCACCAGAGTGCAAGAACTCAACAGGAGGGTCAACGCAGCACGCAAGTATTATCGTCACCACCCATGTACCACCACCCGTCAATACCTCCAAAGTGTTGTACGCCATGCACACAACACTAAGACAAAGCTGCGTAATGAAGCCTGGCTTCAATGGTGCAAGGGAGTAAATGCTCACACACCCCTTGGAGAGATGTGGCGTCGAGTCCGCGCTATTTACAAACCTCGCCCTCCTCCTCCACCCACTCATCCCTCTCCACAAGACGAAGCCAACAGACTGGCCCGCCACTTCGCCTCTCGCACTTCACCATCTATTTTACCTCCTACTACACAAAGCGAGCAATGTTACCTCAACGCCGAGAGATCCACTGCCATCACCACTGCCTGTGCTGAAGCAGCCGTCACCGATGCTCCCTTCACCATCCACGAGCTTGACGCTGCCCTACACTCCAAACCTGACACCGCTCCTGGCTCTGACAAAATAACTTACTCCATGCTGGCTCACCTAGGGCACACAGGCAAAACGGCCCTCCTCTCACTGTACAACCTTTCTCTCGAAACTGGAGCATTACCATCTGAATGGAAAGTTGCTACAATCCAGCCGATCCCAAAGCCCAAGGATCCGACAACAATGAGGCCGATCTCCCTTCTAAGTTGTCCTGCAAAGATCCTTGAACGCATGGTTCTTGCCCGCCTGAAGTGGCAGTCAGGCCCACTTCACCCTTCGCTATTCGCATACCAGTCACACAGAAGCACCACCACCTGCCTCATGACCCTTCTTGATGCTCTACGCTCGCGCTCAGGACTTGTTGTTTTCCTAGACCTCGAAAAGGCTTTTGAGCTGGCCAGCCCATCTGCCATCCTCGAAGCATTGACCAGGAAGGGGATTCGTGGTCGCCTCCTACAATGGGTGTCTGACTTTCTAACTGACCGCAGTGCTCGGGTACGTTTCCAAGGCCACCTCTCTCCCCCACATCACCACACCTTAGGCACGCCTCAAGGAAGCTGCCTCAGCCCCTTCCTATTCAACATCCTAATGGAAGGTCTTTTTGCCACCTCCTATGGACCTGGGGTTCAGCTTTTATGCTACGCCGACGACCTTGCACTAGTCTTCCCCAAACAAAACTACAAGAACCTTGTGCCCAGTGCCCTGAAGATTTTACAACAACACTGCACTGTCCTCGGTCTCAAAGTCAATCCTGAAAAGTCACGCTACATGACTTTTGGACTTTCTCCTCCATCACAGCCGCTTTGTCTTGGAAACACTCCCATACAATATACCAAAACTCACCAATATCTCGGAGTCTGGCTTGATCCACGCCTATCTTTCAAGACCCAAGTCAGATACCTCAAACAGAGAATTGAGGCCCGAAACAGAGTCCTGCGCTGCCTTTCTCATCGAGGCAATGGTGCTTCTGTTGGAGTGAAGCGGCACTTCTACATCGCTGCTATTCGCTCCTTAATAGACTATTGCGCGCCTTGTCTCCCTGGCCTCTCACAAACCCTCTTTCAGACTCTGGAGGTGGCTCAGAATAACGCCTTGCGTACAATTCTGCATGCTCCAAGGTGGACACGCATAGACACACTGCGTGCAGAATGCGGGCTGCCTTCAATCAAATACCGCATTTTTGCGAGGGCATCGCTGGCCATGGCCAATTACATTCGTTCATGGCCCAATACTCCACTGACCAATCACCTCCTTCACGGATCTCAACGTCAGCCCAACACCACTCATAATGGCGATTGGATACATGCTGTAGCTGACGCTGCCCGAGCCCTAGAAATCAGTGATGCAGTCCGTTGTGAGCCTGACCTTCGTGTCCCTAATTATATCCCTCCCCCTCCTTGGGCTCCCAAGACCTTCACCATCCACCTTTCGCCTCACACACGACCTAAGTCAAGGCTGCCCACCCTTCTCCGACAAGAAAGTGTTGCTGCCATTGCCTCTTTCTCCTCCGCTGATGCTCTCCACTATTTCACAGATGGCTCTGCCAAAGAAGATGGCACAGCAGGAGCTGCCTTTGTATGTGGGGCAACGACACGTTCCTTCCGACTCTCAAACAACACTACTGCCTACCAAGCCGAACTGGTTGCACTCCTTATTTCACTACAACACGCCTGCAATCTTCAACCCACTTCCATCCACATCTTCTCAGACTCCCTTTCTGCTCTACACGCCATTCAACACGACTCTCCTACAGACAATGTCCTCCTCATCTCCTCCATTCACCATCACCTCCTAACTCTCTATCGCTCCAATACCGATGTTGCCTTCCATTGGGTTCCGGGACATGTTGGTCTCAACGGGAATGAGCGAGCTGACACAGCAGCCCGCCAAGCTAGTGAGAATTCATCCATCACTTTTCATGTCCCTATTAGCTATTCCAGCATTAAGGGAATGGTCAACAGGGCAGCCATCACTCAAACTGCTCATCTCCTGGAAAATTTTGTCATCCAGGGCTCTCGGTCAGCAACCTGGTACACGACTGCAACCAAGAGGAAACCACTTCAAATTCCACCTGGAACATCCCAAGAAATAGTATCCCACCTCGTCCGCCTAAGACTTGGTTACCTCTGCTGGTCACAGATAACAAACACAGACTCCGACCCTTGCCCACACTGCCTCACAGTCTCTGATGACCCACTAATACACTACGTCCTTCACTGCCCAAGTACCTGCAGACTACGTTCCCGGACTGCCGAGTCCCCTGATCCCGAGTACGAGCAGGCTGCACGGGTGGTCGCCTCTTCACCTCTAGCAGCGCTGCTCGACATCTGCACAAACTACCCTCCACCTCGATAGAAACCCTAACCATAATGTACATACACTGACGGGCTCTTAGTCAGCCCGTGCTCTTCCTCCCGGAGGAGCGATAGGGAAAAAAAAAATATATATATATACATAAGATCACTTAAGTGTATGCGTATATATATATAAGATCATTTAAGTGTATCCATATATATATAAGATCATTTAAGTGTATCCGTATATATATAAGATCATTTAAGTGTATCCGTATATATATAAGATCATTTAAGTGTATCCATATATATATAAGATCATTTAAGTGTATCCGTATATATATAAGATCATTTAAGTGTATGCGTATATATATAAGATCATTTAAGTGTATCCGTATATATATAAGATCATTTAAGTGTATCCGTATATATATAAGATCATTTAAGTGTATCCGTATATATATAAGATCATTTAAGTGTATCCGTATATATATAAGATCATTTAAGTGTATCCGTATATATATAAGATCATTTAAGTGTATCCGTATATATATAAGATCATTTAAGTCTATCCGTATATATATAAGATCATTTAAGTGTATCCGTATATATATAAGATCATTTAAGTGTATCCGTATATATATAAGATCATTTAAGTGTATCCGTATATATATAAGATCACTTAAGTGTATCCGTATATATATAAGATCATTTAAGTGTATCCGTATATATATAAGATCATTTAAGTGTATCCGTATATATATAAGATCATTTAAGTGTATGCGTATATATATAAGATCATTTAAGTGTATGCGTATATATATAAGATCATTTAAGTGTATGCGTATATATATAAGATCATTTAAGTGTATCCGTATATATATAAGATCATTTAAGTGTATCCGTATATATATAAGATCATTTAAGTGTATCCGTATATATATAAGATCATTTAAGTGTATCCGTATATATATAAGATCATTTAAGTGTATGCGTATATATATAAGATCATTTAAGTGTATCCGTATATATATAAGATCATTTAAGTGTATGCGTATATATATAAGATCATTTAAGTGTATCCGTATATATATAAGATCATTTAAGTGTATGCGTATATATATAAGATCATTTAAGTGTATCCGTATATATATAAGATCATTTAAGTGTATCCGTATATATATAAGATCATTTAAGTGTATGCGTATATATATAAGATCATTTAAGTGTATCCGTATATATATATATAAGATCACTTAAGTGTATCCGTATATATATAAGATCATTTAAGTGTATGCGTATATATATAAGATCATTTAAGTGTATCCGTATATATATAAGATCATTTAAGTGTATCCGTATATATATAAGATCATTTAAGTGTATCCGTATATATATAAGATCATTTAAGTGTATCCGTATATATATATAAGATCATTTAAGTGTATCCGTATATATATAAGATCATTTAAGTGTATCCGTATATATATAAGATCACTTTAAGTGTATCCGTATATATATAAGATCATTTAAGTGTATCCGTATATATATAAGATCATTTAAGTGTATCCATATATATATAAGATCATTTAAGTGTATGCGTATATATATAAGATCATTTAAGTGTATGCTATGTATCGTATATATATAAGATCATTTAAGTGTATGCATATATATATAAGATCATTTAAGTGTATCCGTATATATATAAGATCATTTAAGTGTATCCGTACATATATAAGATCATTTAAGTGTATCCGTATATATATAAGATCATTTAAGTGTATCCGTATATATATAAGATCATTTAAGTGTATCCGTATATATATAAGATCATTTAAGTGTATGCGTATATATATAAGATCATTTAAGTGTATCCGTATATATATAAGATCATTTAAGTGTATGCGTATATATATAAGATCATTTAAGTGTATCCGTATATATATAAGATCATTTAAGTGTATGCGTATATATATAAGATCATTTAAGTCTATCCGTATATATATAAGATCATTTAAGTGTATGCGTATATATATAAGATCATTTAAGTGTATCCGTATATATATAAGATCATTTAAGTGTATCCGTATATATATAAGATCATTTAAGTGTATGCGTATATATATAAGATCATTTAAGTGTATCCGTATATATATAAGATCACTTAAGTGTATCCGTATATATATAAGATCATTTAAGTGTATGCGTATATATATAAGATCATTTAAGTGTATCCGTATATATATAAGATCATTTAAGTGTATCCGTACATATATAAGATCATTTAAGTCTATCCGTACATATATAAGATCATTTAAGTGTATCCGTATATATATAAGACCATTTAAGTGTATGCGTATATATATAAGATCATTTAAGTGTATCCGTATATATATAAGATCATTTAAGTGTATCCGTATATATATAAGATCATTTAAGTGTATCCGTATATATATAAGATCACTTAAGTGTATCCGTATATATATAAGATCATTTAAGTGTATCCGTATATATATAAGATCATTTAAGTGCATCCGTATATATATAAGATCATTTAAGTGTATCCGTACATATATAAGATCATTTAAGTCTATCCGTACATATATAAGATCATTTAAGTGTATCCGTATATATATAAGATCATTTAAGAGTATCCGTATATATATATAAGATCACTTAAGTGTATCCGTATATATATAAGATCATTTAAGTGTATCCGTATATTTATAAGATCATTTAAGTCTATCCGTATATATATAAGATCATTTAAGTGTATGCGTATATATATAAGATCATTTAAGTGTATCCGTATATATATAAGATCATTTAAGTGTATCCGTATATATATAAGATCAATTAAGTCTATCCGTATATATATAAGATCATTTAAGTGTATGCGTATATATATAAGATCATTTAAGTGTATCCGTATATATATAAGATCATTTAAGTGTATCCGTATATATATAAGATCATTTAAGTGTATGCGTATATATATAAGATCATTTAAGTGTATGCGTATATATATAAGATCATTTAAGTGTATGCGTATATATATAAGATCATTTAAGTGTATGCGTATATATATAAGATCATTTAAGTGTATCCGTATATATATAAGATCATTTAAGTGTATCCGTATATATATAAGATAATTTAAGTGTATGCGTATATATATAAGATCATTTAAGTGTATGCGTATATATATAAGATCATTTAAGTGTATCCGTATATATATATAAGATCATTTAAGTGTATCCGTATATATATAAGATCATTTAAGTGTATCCGTATATATATAAGATCAATTAAGTGTATCTGTATATATATAAGATCATTTAAGTGTATCCGTATATATATAAGATCATTTAAGTGTATCCGTATATATATAAGATCATTTAAGTGTATCCGTATATATATATAAGATCATTTAATTGTATCCGTATATACATAAGATCATTTAAGTGTATCCGTATATATATATAAGATCACTTAAGTGTATCCGTATATATATAAGATCATTTAAGTGTATCCGTATATATATAAGATCATTTAAGTGTATGCGTATATATATAAGATCATTTAAGTGTATGCGTATATATATAAGATCATTTAAGTGTATCCGTATATATATATAAGATCATTTAAGTGTATCCATATATATATAAGATCATTTAAGTGTATCCGTATATATATAAGATCATTTAAGTGTATCCGTATATATATAAGATCATTTAAGTGTATCCGTATATATATAAGATCATTTAAGTGTATCCGTATATATATATATAAGATCATTTAAGTCTATCCGTATATATATAAGATCATTTAAGTGTATCCGTATATATATATATAAGATCATTTAAGTGTATCCGTATATACATAAGATCATTTAAGTGTATCCGTATATATATATAAGATCACTTAAGTGTATCCGTATATATATAAGATCATTTAAGTGTATCCGTATATATATAAGATCATTTAAGTGTATGCATATATATATAAGATCATTTAAGTGTATGCGTATATATATAAGATCATTTAAGTGTATGCATATATATATATAAGATCATTTAGGTGTATCCGTATATATATAAGATCATTTAAGTGTATCCGTACATATATAAGATCATTTAAGTGTATCCGTATATATATATAAGATCATTTAAGTGTATCCGTATATATATAAGATCATTTAAGTGTATCCGTATATATATAAGATCATTTAAGTGTATGCGTATATATATATAAGATCATTTAAGTGTATCCGTATATATATAAGATCATTTAAGTCTATCCGTATATATATAAGATCATTTAAGTGTATGCGTATATATATAAGATCATTTAAGTGTATCCGTATATATATAAGATCATTTAAGTCTATCCGTATATATATAAGATCATTTAAGTGCATCCGTATATATATAAGATCATTTAAGTGTATCCGTACATATATAAGATCATTTAAGTGTATCCGTATATATATAAGATCATTTAAGTGTATCCGTATATATATAAGATCATTTAAGTGTATCCGTATATATATAAGATCACTTAAGTGTATCCGTATATATATAAGATCATTTAAGTGTATCCGTATATATATAAGATCATTTAAGTCTATCCGTATATATATAAGATCATTTAAGTGTATCCGTATATATATAAGATCAATTAAGTCTATCCGTATATATATAAGATCATTTAAGTGTATCCGTATATATATAAGATAATTTAAGTGTATCCATATATATATAAGATCATTTAAGTGTATCCGTATATATATAAGATAATTTAAGTGTATGCGTATATATATAAGATAATTTAAGTGTATGCGTATATATATAAGATAATTTAAGTGTATCCGTATATATATAAGATCATTTAAGTGTATCCGTATATATATAAGATCATTTAAGTGTATCCGTATATATATAAGATCATTTAAGTGTATCCGTATATATATAAGATCAATTAAGTGTATCTGTATATATATAAGATCATTTAAGTGTATCCGTATATATATAAGATCATTTAAGTGTATCCGTATATATATAAGATAATTTAAGTGTATGCGTATATATATAAGATCATTTAAGTGTATCCGTATATATATAAGATAATTTAAGTGTATCCGTATATATATAAGATCATTTAAGTGTATGCGTATATATATAAGATCATTTAAGTGTATCCGTATATATATAAGATCATTTAAGTGTATCCGTATATATATAAGATCACTTAAGTGTATCCATATATATATAAGATCATTTAAGTGTATGCATATATATATAAGATAATTTAAGTGTATCCGTATATATATAAGATCATTTAAGTGTATCCGTATATATATAAGATCATTTAAGTGTATCCGTATATATATAAGATCACTTAAGTGTATCCGTATATATATAAGATCATTTAAGTCTATCCGTATATATATAAGATCATTTAAGTGTATCCGTATATATATAAGATCATTTAAGTGTATCCGTATATATATAAGATCATTTAAGTGTATCCGTATATATATAAGATCATTTAAGTGTATCCGTATATATATAAGATCATTTAAGTGTATGCGTATATATATAAGATCATTTAAGTGTATGCGTATATATATAAGATCATTTAAGTGTAGGTGTGTGGAGGTGTGTAAAGGTGTGTAAAGGTGTGTGGAGGTGTGTGGAGGTGTGTTAAGGTGTGTGGAGGTGATTAAAGGTGTGTGGAGGTGTGTGGAGGTGTGTAAAGGATTGTGGAGGTGTGTAAAGGTGTGTAAAGGTGTGTGGAGGTGTGTAAAGGTATGTGGAGGTGTGTAAAGGTGTGTGGAGGTGTGTAAAGGTGTTTGGAGGTGTGTAAAGGTGTGTGGAGGTGTGTAAAGGTGTCTGGAGGTGTGTAAAGGTGTGTAAAGGTATGTGTAGGTGTGTAAAGGTGTGTGGAGGTGTATAAAGGTGTGTAAAGGTGTGGAGGTGTGTAAAGGTGTGTGGATGTGTGTAAAGGTGTGTAAAGGTGTTTGGAGGTGTGTAAAGGTGTGTGGAGGTGTGTAAAGGTGTGTGGAGGTGTGTAAATGTGTGTGGAGGTGTGTAAAGGTGTTTGGAGGTGTGTGGATGTGTGTAAAGGTGTGTGGAGGTGTGTAAATGTGTGTGGAGGTGTGTAAATGTGTGTGGAGGTGTGTAAAGGTGTTTGGAGGTGTGTAAAGGTGTGTGGAGGTGTGTAAAGGTGTGTGGAGGTGTGTAAATGTGTGTGGAGGTGTGTAAAGGTGTTTGGAGGTGTGTGGATGTGTGTAAAGGTGTGTAAAGGTGTGTGGAGGTGTGTAAAGGTGTGTAAAGGTGTGTGGAGGTGTATAAAGGTGTGTAAAGGTGTGTAGAGGTGTATAAAGGTGTATAAAGGTGTGTAAAGGTGTGTGGAGTCTTCGGACTCGGCCAGTTGTAGGAGGTGGCAGGTGTACCCGAGTTGGCTGAATGATACTTGCTTTCCGTGGCCAGGGTTCGAACCAAGGCAGATTAAGGTGCAAGATCAGCTGCATCACCATCATCACCACCAATACAATTCAGTATAGGTCCTACTTACGACATGATAATAATATGATTTTTAAGCAAGCAATGATCATTTTTATTGTGTTAGCAGTATTAAACAGGAATACAAGAGTTACATAACACCGTTCAATAGTATTTGTGATTATATGTGAACTATGCTTACAACAGGGGTGGGGGGGGGGTGGCAAGGTGTGGGTGGAGGCGTGTCAGTGGTCAAGGGTGGAGGGTCATGGCAGTGGGTTAAGGTGGAGGCAGGAGCCAGGCTTGTGTTGGGTATTACAGGAAGGGAGGAGGGAATGGTGGGGGGGGGGAGCCTTCTGAATGCCAAGTGACTGGTGGTCATGGCCAGGCGTGAGTGAGGTTACATTAGGTCATCTTGAGCCTTGACGCACAGCTCATTGGGTCCCGCCGGGAACTTGTTGCAGTCGAGTGACTCTGGCCACTGGAAGCCGAACTTGTTCATGAGGTCCTCGCAGCCGTCCTTGGCGGAGAGACAGAGGTGACGGCAGGGCGGCAGGGGACGGTCAAGAATGGTGCACACGGGCACGTACACACTGCAGAGGAAGAAGCGAAGGTCTGGCGAGCACTGCACCTTCACCAGCGGGAAGAACTGGTGCACCTCCATCCCAGCCTCCTCCTGCGTGTTGTGCTTGAGCAGGTTGGGCATGATGGTGGTGTTGTACTGGATGTCCTTGCACAGTGTGATGGCGATCGGCTCACACCGCGGCGACATGTCTGAGACTTGTGTGACGGGAGGCAGGGTGGGAACTGGGGTGGGCGATGTGGAAGGTGGAGGGGGTGGAGTAGGGTTGGGCAATGTGGAAGGTGGAAGAGGTGGAGTAGGGGTGGAGGTGTGTGGTGGGGTGGTAAGTGCCGTGGTTGTGTGTTCAGGGTGGGGTGTGCGGGAAGGGGGGAGAACGCAGGCCTCGGTGGTGGTGGGCAGCAGGTTGCAGTCCAGCGAGGCCGGCCACAGGATGCCTTGGGCCGTCATGAAGGCCTCGCAGCCTGTCCGCACACTGCGACACAGGGCGCGGCAGGGCAGCATTTCGTGGTATGCGATGTAGCAGGGAGGCAGCAGGATGGTGCACATCAGGCGGCGCAGGTCCGGGGAGCACTGGGAATCAAAAGCATGCCTCAGCAGGGGCAGCAACAGGCCAGCAGCACTCTGTGAGGTGTGCCCCAGCACGTTGGGGAGTCCCACGGAGGTGTAGGGCAGCACCCCAGCACACTCTTCAACCTGCAGAGCCTCGCAATGCACAAGCCCCACATGACCGGCGCCTGCCTTCAGGTTGGGGAGCAGCGAGGTGATGCCCATAGGGAGGCGCACCGGGCCTGGGACGGGGCTCTCACAGTTTGGGTCTAAGGGTGACGCACACGGGGGTGGTGCCCCCTGCGTCATGACGGCACACACCACAACCAACACCACCACCGCCGCCCAGCCTCCCATCCTGCACGTGTGTCCACGCCGCGACGCACCTCCACGCACTTACACACTTACACACTCACACACACTTTCACACACACACACACGCACACAAGGATCACGGATCACGGCTCACGGTCCAAGCTGTGCACACACCACCTCTCCACACGTCGACCTGCCTGCCACTGCTGCACCCCTGCTGCACCCCGCTCCTATCCTCCCCGCCCCTCCCCGCCCCAGCCACACACCACGTCGCAGGAAGACGCTGTTAACCCCTACCACCACACCACCACACCACCACACCACCACACCACCACACCCTCCCTCCCTCCCTCCCTCACACACTCTCTCCCTCCTTCCTTCAACCCACTTTACCTACCCTCGTTCCCTCCCCTCCTCTCCCCTATCCACTGCCCCCCCCGCCCCCATCGAGGACAAGAAGCCACTGTTTGTCCTGTGCGTCCGGTGTTCCTAAGGGAGTCGTATGAGGACCTGTGTGTTTGTGTGTTTGTTTGTTTGTTTGTTTGTTTGTTTGTTTCATTGGTAACTCGAAAACCCATTGGTCACTTAGTGTAATAGTAACTTATCCGTGTGTGTTCGTGCGTGTGTGTGTATGTGTGCGTGTTTTTTTTTCTTATTCTCATATTGTGTGTGTGTGTGTGTGTGTGACTTTTATTATATTATTCACTCATGTTGTTGTTGTTGTTGTTGTTGTTGTTGTTGTTGTTGTTGTTGTTGAAGGATGTGACGAGGCAGAGGAGGGACTCAGTTAATAATAGTAATAAGGGTTCTCCACTTTACTGCCCCCTACCCCCCCTTTCCCTCTTCACTCCCCCATGCTCCCCCTCCACCCTTCCCTTCTCTTCCCTACTCTCTTCCCTTCCCTTCCCTTCCCTTCCCTTCCCTTCCCTCTTCCCTTCCCTTCCCTTCCCTTCCCTTCCCTTCCCTTCCCTTCCCTTCCCTTCCCTTCCCTTCCCTTCCCTTCATACTGTTATCATTCTTCCCTTTATATATGTTAGTGTTTTGAGGTCATTTTGGTGATTATCATTATCATTATTATTATTATTATTATTATTATTACTATTTATTCATTTATTTTGGGTCAATCACGTGGTTGCCTCCTCGTCCGGAACACGTATTGTACTCGTATCAGTCACGTTGGTTTTGTTTACAGTAGAGTGCCTTGCCTTCTCCTCATTGTTTGCAAGCTGTGTGTGTGTGTGTGTGTGTGTGAAGAGATTTGATTGGTTCTTACGTCTTCTTCCTCCTCCTCCTCCTCCTCCTCCTCCTCTCCCCCGTAAGAGGTAAGAGGAGGGAGAGAAGAGAAAGGATGTACGTATTGTTCTTAATATCCTTGGCTTGCATTGGCTGATTTGACTGTGATTGTCTGTGCTTTTTTCCTCTCTCTCTCTCTCTCTCTCTCTCTCTCTCTCTCTCTCTCTCTCTCTCTCTCTCTCTCTCTCTCTCTCTCTCTCTCTCTCTCTCTCTCTCTCTCTTGTTCTGATCTTGCTCGTCATCACCACATTCATCACTATTTTCAACTTGTCATCACCATTTTGAGTTTGTGTCATCACCACCCTTTGGAAGCTGTCATCACCACCACTCACCACTATTTTTTTTAACCCTTACACTGTCATCACTATTTTGAAAACTACAGAATCCAATTGAGAGAGAGAGAGAGAGAGAGAGAGAGAGAGAGAGAGAGAGAGAGAGAGAGAGAGAGAGAGATACTATTGCTAACGTAATACTGACAGCTAAACAGTGTAGTGAAATGTTTGTTTTTGCATGTATGGGATGCCACACACTTGCTTGTTGGCCTTGTATCACCTTTCCTGCGTCACTGTTCTAAGAAGACTAACTGGCTTCACACTTTTCATGTTATATTTACACCATTTGGTCGTTATTGATGTTGTTTTTGTTTTAGTCTCTCCTATCGTGGTGTTTTTCTAAAGATGAAATAGTTGTTTAAGTTTGTCCCTTTATATTATTTGATTTCTATGATGTTAGCGAAGAACTTTTTAAAATTTATGGGTAACTATAAGGAAAGATTTTGTTGTTTATTCTTATTGTTATTTATTTATTTTAACTGAATTTTTAGTGTCGATCTAGAACATTTTGAACACTTTATTTCAGTCTGGGATCAATATACACAACAGAGACAGACGCTACAATAACTTCAACAACCATAACATAAAGAAAGTATAAAGAACATTTTTGGTGAAATATCATATAATCAAAATAACATTAAAAAAACTTAAGGAGACTTGATTATTATGAATTTGGAAAAATAAGAAGATACACAATAGAATATTAAAAATACCACGTTGATACCAGGAAGAAAGATGCGCCGTTGTAAAGGCAATGCTGTTGAAACCATTGCGTCACATCGTATCAACAACACAGTTTGTAACACACCTCAGCACATGTTACGCGTAGTGTGTTGTGTTGGCGTGTTGGTGGGGGGGTTGGTGGAGGTGAGAGAACTATTTCCTCACTGAATATCTGAACCACACTCGGTGGAGAGCAAAGACTACACTCCGGAAATTCTTCTGAGCTGATGATGACCTTGATAGGTGGAGGTTATGTTGTTGTTATGGGTCAGGTCACGACGGATGGGTTGGGACACAGGGCTGTGACTCCCTCTAAGGAAATATTTTACTCCACTGAGATACTCATGAACCATTTGATGAAAGGCGTCACAGATGCACAGATGTGGTGATCTGAGGCTCGTCACTGAACACATCATGATGCACCACATCCTCGGGCGTGACCTTGAACCTGGAACCTGCAACACTGGACACATTCGATAAGAGGAAGCAGTAAGTACTACCCTGAACTTATGTTGCGAAGCCCTCCATGTCCCCAGGGATCCTCTTTTCATGAATCATGACTCGAGTACAAAGTGTAAGTTTCAAGCTTGGCGCCTCCTTGGTGTGGGCGCGCAGCATCATTGGTCGTGGCAGGACTGGCGGCCACCAATGAGACGTCTTCGCGCACTCCGAGATGCCGTAATGGCGGCGTCGACCCAGGATTTATGTGTGCTTGTTGTTGTAGGACACTGACACCCTGGGCTGTTACTGGAGCCTCTGTGTGAGCGGCGAGGCAGCTGTCTAACACATGTGCAGCTCATCCTTGGGTGCGGGCAAGGGGCAGGGGCAGGGGCAGGTGATGGTTTGATGGTGTTGCGGGTGAGACATGGCAAGTATCACGCCTAGTGGGGGGGTAAACACAACAACGGGAACGGGAATAACTTCAGTTGACTTGAGCGTGTCGTGACGGTGAGGCTTACCGCGCTGCAAGTGTGAGAGCGAGTGTGTCCGCGTCCCGGACCATGAGGGTCATGCCCGTAGTGTGCCAGTGATTTGGAGGCGGAGGATTAGGTGGCCCACGTGGCAGTGCTCGAGGGAAAGTGTCGGTCCAGCGAGCGGCTGGAGAGTTCACAGCATGGCGGTGTGGGCCGCTGCAGCCCCGCGGCGCTCAGCAGCACCTCCTCGCTGCCGCCCGCTGCTGCTGGCGGCGCTGCTGCTGCTGCTGGTGGTGGTGACGGGTAGGGCACAGATGAGTGGTGGGACTGTGAGTGGTCGAGGAACGGGCGGTGGCAGGCTGGGACAAGGGCGGGTGGAGCACGTCTCAGACCAGGACATGTTGCCGAGGCACGACCGGTGTGAGCCGATCGCCATCACACTGTGCAAGGACATCCAGTACAACACCACCATCATGCCCAACCTGCTCAAGCACAACACGCAGGAGGAGGCTGGGATGGAGGTGCACCAGTTCTTCCCGCTGGTGAAGGTGCAGTGCTCGCCAGACCTTCACTTCTTCCTCTGCAGTGTGTACGTGCCCGTGTGCACCATTCTTGACCGTCCCCTGCCGCCCTGCCGTCACCTCTGTCTCTCCGCCAAGGACGGCTGCGAGGACCTCATGAACAAGTTCGGCTTCCAGTGGCCAGAGTCACTCGACTGCAACAAGTTCCCGGCGGGACCCAATGAGCTGTGCGTGGGTGAAAACAGCACCTCGCCGCAGCCCCCGTCCCCGCCCTTCTCCGCTACAGAGCCGCCGCCCGTCGACTACGCCGGGAAGGACTTCCAGTGTCCGGTACACTTCAGGGTGCCTAAGGAAAAGGAGTACAAGCTGCGGGTAGGCGGAGTGGAGGCTGTGGACTGCGGCGCCCCTTGTCACGGCATGTTCTTTGACGAGGAGCAACTGACCTTCTCGAGGCGGTGGGTGGGCGGGTGGGCGGCTGTGTGCCTGGCCTCCACCACCTTCACCGTGGCGTCCTTCCTGGCAGACGTGCGTCGCTTTCGTTACCCTGAGCGGCCCATCATCTTCATCAGCATGTGTTACTGGTTCATGGCGGCGACCTACGTGGTGGGGCTGTGGCAGGGGGACCACGTGGCCTGTGACCGCCCCTGGGAGCCGCCCAAGCACCTGCCCGGGCAGCGTGACCACATGATCCGCACCATCACCCAGGGCGTGGACAGACAGTGGTGCACCATCGTGTTCATGACCCTCTACTTCTTCACCATGGCCGCCTCCATCTGGTGGGTGGTGCTCACACTCACATGGTTCCTCGCGGCGGGACTCAAGTGGAGTCACGAGGCCGTCGAGAACAACTCTGCCTGGTTCCATCTGGCGGCCTGGGCCATACCAGCTGTCAAGACCATTGTCATCCTGGCCACGGAGAACGTTGAAGGTGGGTGAGGGTGTGTGTGTGTGTGTGTATGTATGTTGTATGTGTGTATGTGTATGTGTATGTGTGTGTGTGTGTGTGTGTGTGTGTGTGGAGGCCTCACCAGCCCCTCCCAAGGCACCGTTATCATTATTGTCTTGTTCCTCATTACTGTCTTGTTCAATTACCTGTAAGTCTTGTCTTTATGTGTGTAAGTACCGTGTGTGTTTGAGTATTACCTGTCACCTCACCTCACCTCACCTTGCCTTGCCTTGCCTTGTCACCCCCTTCCCCTCTTTACAGCTCTCACGTATTTCTTTCATTGTATTATTATTAACATTATTAGTATAAGCCTAATTTTTATCATTAAACATCTATCACACACACACACACACACACACACACACACACACACACACACACATATACACACACACTCACAAGTACCACAGTTCACACGTCACGTTCTCATGGTGTGTGTGTGTGTGTGTGTGTGTGTGTGATCATAATCGTACTCCCTGGTGGTTGTGGTAGATGAAGTAGTAGCAATAGTAGTAGTAGTAGTAATAGTAGGTGTAGTAGTAGTAGTAAACATAGTGGTCGTGGTTGTTAGTGTAGGTGGTAGATGGTTGTCCAAGAAACATTCATACCCTCAAGCCTTACCCCTCCTTCTTCCCTCCCTCCCTCCCTCCCTCACTCTCTTTCTCTCTCCCTCCTTCCATTCCTCCTTCCTTCCCTCCCTCCATTCCTTCCTTCCTTCCTTTATTCACTTCTCTACCTCCTCTACTCCCTCTCCCTTACTTTTCCTATCACTATTATTTCCCCCCTTCATCTACCACATCTACCACCACCATCACCACCTCTGTAGAATGAATAATTAATGAATAAATGATGATAATAATGAAAGTCAGGGATCGCTAAGATGGCAACGCGTAGGGTGACCGAAGGGGATTGGCTGAGGAGGAAAATAGTTGCCAAGTGTGATATTATATTTATTATTTTATGCTACAACGCTATTTCTTTCTTATGTACCCTCTCTCTCTCTCTCTCTCTCTTTTTTTTCTCTCTCTATTTTCTTTCTCATATGCTTGGGTTGGGACTAATTTGTGTGGTGGTGTGGTTTATGGTGGTGGTGGTGGTGATGACTCTCTCTCTCTCTCTCTTTCCTCTCTCTCTCTCTCTCTCTCTCGCTCTCTCTCTCTCTCTCTCTCTCTCTCTCTCTCTCTCTCTCTCTCTCTCTCTCTCTCTCTCTCTCACACACACTCCTCCGCTTTGCCTCTCTTCATAATGCGACCCCCAGCGATCTCTCTCTCTCTCTCTCTCTCTCTCTCTCTCTCTCTCTCTCTCTCTCTCTCTCTCTCTCTCTCTCTCTCTCTCTCTCTCTCTCTCTCTCAGTAGCAGTAGTAAAGAGATTAGTTGAGGTTTATATTCCTATGATTTATGACTTTTATCGTTCTATCTATCTTTCTTTTTTTTTCTTTCTTTGTTTTATATATACTAACTTTTATAGTGGAGTGAATTATAAGAACGAAAAAAAAAATAATAATAATAATTCATAAGATGTATTCCCTGTCAGACTGTGGTGGTTGGTGGCTTCTGATTGGCTTAGAAATATAAAGGAAGTCTCTGATTGGGTTAGAAGGAGGAGGAGGAAGAAGCAGCAGCAGCAGCAGCTAACATGGCCGTTCTTTTACTCTTGTCTTCACTTCCGGTCTTAGTGAACGAGCTTAACTCTTTGTTCAGGTGCAATGTCCCCTCTTTTTTTCCCCTCCCTCTCTCCTTCCCTCCCTCCTTCCCTCCCTCCCTCCACGTTATTGAAGAAGAGGAGATAAAAAGAGAGAGAGAAGAAGAAGAAGAAGAACGAGGTCGAGTTTTGAAAAGGTGACGCAGTGATACCAGATCAAAACAAAACCTTAATAACTTTATTAAATATATACTTAACTATTATTATTATTATTTGTGTGGTATAAATTGTGGTTAATTAATTCATCTTGTTTATATATGAGATGTAGTTCGGTTTTTATTAATTGTGTATGTGTGAGTGTATGAAGGGAAGGTAGTGGTGGTGGTGGTGGTGGTGGTGGTCAGTGTAGCCAATGTTATTTTTATTTAACACTGGCTGCCCTATTTCTATGCCCAAGACAGTGTTGCCAATAGGGAGTATATAGCTGCATTGTTACTCTTGATCTTGTTGTTGTTGTTGTTGATCTTGACGCTTCTCTCTGTTCATCTATTCCTCTCTCTCTCTCTCTCTCTCTCTCTCTCTCTCTCTCTCTCTCTCTCTCTCCCCTCGTCACATTCCCTTCCCCTCTCTACTGGCATTGATTTCCCGAGAGCACACCTAATTTACGTGGACATAACTTCATTTTACTCTCTCTCTCTCTCTCTCTCTCTCTCTCTCTCTCTCTCTCTCTCTCTCTCTCTCTCTCTCTCGTGTGTGTGTGGGTTGGCAGGCTCGTTAAGGCGTTGCTGTGGTCATTTGTTTTCCCTTTTTTTCCTCTTTTTTTTCCTCTTTTTTTCCCCTCAAGGTTATCTGATTGACAAATTTTCGCTTCATTTGTTTATATATTTTTTTTTTTGTTCGTTGGAAATATTTTGTGATTTTTTTTTCTCTCTCTCTCTCTCTCTCTCTCTCTCTCTCTCTCTCTCTCTCTCTCTCTCTCTCTTGAATAACCTGTCAGAATACATGTATATATCTTTTTTGTTCAATTCACTGACAGAGAGAGAGAGAGAGAGAAAAAAAAGAGAGAGAGA
>JAPQNM010000026.1:7740063-7742563 GCA_029783475.1 Metacarcinus magister
CTCCCTTTCTCTCCTTCCCTTTCTCCCTCTCCTCTCCCTCCTTCCCTCCTTCCCTCCCTCCTTCCCTTCCTTTCTTAATCCCTGTTTTCCATAATTCTTGAAGGAACTCTTAGGGTTAACTTGTTTTCCTTCCTTCCTTCCTTCCTTCCTTCCTCCTTCCTTCCTTCTTCCTCCTTCCTTCCTTCCTTCCTTCCTTCCTTCCTTCCCTAACCTCTCTTCCTCCCCTTCCCTCCTTCATCTCTCCTTTTTTCCAGAATTTCATCCATCCCTCCCTCCTCCTCCTCCTCCTCCTCCTCTCCTCCTCCTCCTCCTCCTCCTCCTCCTCTTCTTCCTGGAATTGGATGACTCATTGGAACCGATTAAGGAAGACGAAATTCTAGTTATTTTTTAGTTATTGTTTATTATTATTATTATTATTATTATTATTATTATTCCACTTCCTCTTTAATTAATATTCTTGGTCACACCTTTACGGCTTCTCACCTGTGTGTAATGATTTAATTAACGCTCCTCACCTGTGTTGTGTGTGTGTGTGTGTGTGTGTGTGTGTGTATGTTTATTAATGTTCTGTATTCTCTCCTTTTCCAACAGGTAAAGAAAACGGGATGTGTGAGGGAGTGAAGGTGGTGGTAATGTATTTTTTATTTATTTATTTTTCATTTATTTATTTATTTATTATTATTTATTATTTATTTTTTTTATTTATTTTATTTATTTTATTTGCATGAAAAAAAAATTAAGAAAAAATGTTATGGTGTTGAGAGAGAGAGAGAGAGAGAGAGAGAGAGAGAGAGAGAGAGAGAGAGAGAGCAACAGAATCACACCCTCTCTTTCTTTATCAATTCACACACACGCACTCCACCCATTAAACCATCATCTTCCTCCTCCTCCTCCTCCTCCTCCTCCTCCTCCTCCTCCTCCTCCTCCTCCTCCTCCTGATCATTTAGATAACACGTAATGGGTGGAATTTCTCATGATTAATTGCCTTTCTTAGTGTGTGTTTGTTTGTTTGTTTGTTTGTACGTGAGAGAGGATGTAAGATTTTGTTCTCTCTCTCTCTCTCTCTCTCTCTCTCTCTCTCTCTCTCTCTCTCTCTCTCTCTCTCTCTCTCTCTTCTGTTTTTTCTTTATATATCTTGCTTCTGGCCTGATTGCCTTTTCCGTGTGTGTGTGTGTGTGTGTGTGTGTGTGTGTGTGTGTGTGTGTGTGTGTAATCGATAGACAGATCATACCGACACACACACACACACAGGTAAAGGTCGGGTTTTACAGCCTATTGTGTGTGTATGTGTGTGTGTGTGTGTGTGTGTGTACGTGTTGTGTGGGTGTGTGTGTGTGTGTGTACTTATTTTTGTAGCTTTCTATCTTCAAAATAGAGAAGAAAAAATTATATGTTTTCACCCAACTATTAATATTTTTTTCTTTTCTTTCATTTCTTTCGTTTTTTTATTTCTTTCCTTCGTTCATTCATTCACTTATTCATTTTCTTTCTTTTTCTTTTTCTTTTTCTTTTTCTTTTTGTATCATTTCAAACATTTTTTTATTTGCATACGAAGTGCTTTTATATATATTTTTTCTCTCTCTCTCTCTCTCTCTCTCTCTCTCTCTCTCTCTCTCTCTCTCTCTCTCTCTCTCTCTCTCTCTCTCTCTCTCTCTCTCTCTCTCTCTCTATTACTCTTCAATATTTTTTCTCTCTCCATCTATTACTCTTCATTTATTATTATTATTATTATTTTCTTTCCATTTCCTTCTTTTATCAAACATATTTCTTAACCTTTATTTCATGTCCTCTCTTTCTCAATATCAAAATCTCTCTCTCTCCTCTCTCTCTCTCTCTCTCTCTCCTCTCTCTCTCTCCTCTCTCTCTTTTTCTCTCTCTATTTCTAGCAACAGAAAATATATCTTTCTTTGCATTCCTCCTTCCTCCTCTTTCTTTTATTTTTATTTTTATTTCTTTCTTCTTCCTCATTCTTTCTTTTATTTCTTTTTCCTTCTTCCTTCATTCTTTCTTTCTTTTTATTTTTTCTTTCTTTTCCTTCTTCCTCATTCTTTCTTTATTTCTTTTTCTTCTTCTTCCTTCATCTTCTTTTCTTTCTATTTTCTTTCTCCTTCTTCCTTCATTCTTTCCTTTTTATTTTTCTTTCTTTCTTTCTTCTTCATTCTTTCCTTTATTTCTTTTTTCTCCTCCTTCCCTCATTCTTTTCTTTCTATTTCCTCTTCTTCCTTCATTCTTTCCTTTCTTTCTTCCTCCTTCTTCCTCATTCTCTTCTTTTCTTTCTATTATTTCATCTTCCTTCGTCCTTTCCACAATTCTTACGTTGCTATTATTCTCCTTCATCAGTTATTCTTTATCGATCATTCTCTATTATTATTATTATTATTATTATTATTATTATTATTATTCATTATTTATTCTATTCCTTATTCTTTGGTGTTCTCGTACCAGCAAGGCAAAAAAAAAAGTGTATTATCGTTCATCCTTGTGGTTGCCTACACATACG
>JAPQNM010000026.1:7750063-7752563 GCA_029783475.1 Metacarcinus magister
GTGTGTGTGTGGAGGAGGAGGAGGAGAATAATAATAATAATAATAATAATAATAAGAGAAGAAGAAGAAGAAGAAGAAAGATTGTTAGGGTGACCTGAGAGAGAGAGAGAGAGAGAGAGAGAGAGAGAGAGAGAAGATGCTAAGTAGGAGGTAAGGGATGAGGGGTAAGAGAGAACGTTGAAGGGAAAGTGGGGGGAAGGGGGGGAAGGGAGAGAAAGGGGGGGGGTAGGGGGGGTTAGGTTAATTTGCATAATTCTTGAAATATTTAGTAGATGAATAAGTATTTTTTGCTTTTAAGGAGAAAGTGAGAGAAAGAAAGAAAAGTGGGAAAAAAAAGAATGTGGGAAAGAAAGAAAATTGGGGAAAAAAGTATAAAGGGAAAGAAAGAGAAGTTGGGAAAAAATATTGAGGCTTGATTTTTATTTTTATTTTTTCTTGTCTGGTCTTTGTGAATATTTCTTTGTTTTTATTTGTTTGAATATTTTTTCGTTTAAATTAGAATGAAAGAAAATGGTATTATTATTATTATTATTATTATTATTATTCTCTCTCTCTCTCTCTCTCTCTCCTCTCCATCATTCTTCATCACTCTTCCTCAATCTCCTCCTCCTCCTCCTCCTCCTCCTCCTCCTCCTCCTCCTCCTCCTCCTCCTTTAAAAACATTTGTGTGATAAGACCGATTTCTCTCCTCTCCTTCCCTCCCTCCCTCCCTCCCTCCCTCCCTCCCTCCCTCCCTCCTCTCTCTCCTTTACTCTCTACGTAAGACTCTAAACTCATGATATATATTCCTCTCCCCTTTCTCTCTCCCCTCTCTCTCTCCCCTCCCTCTCTCCCCTCTCTTTATCTTCTCCCTTTCTTCCTCTCTATTCTTATCCTCCTTACCACACCTTACCTCCCTTCCCCTCTCCCCTCTCCCCTTCTCTCCCCTCCTTCCCCTCTCTCCCCTCTCTTCCCCTCACTTCCCCTCCCTCTTCCCTCTCTTCCTCTATTCTTATCATCCTTACCACACCTTATATCCTTCCCTTCACCCCTTCCCTCCCCTTCTCCCCTTTCCTTCACTTTCCCTCCCCTTCTCCCCTCCTTTCCCCTCTCCCCTCCCCTCACCTGTCAGATAAACTTGATAGACGCTGTTTGTGATTGGTGGATAGACACGAGGGGAGGCGTCTGATTGGTGGATTGATTGTGTGTGTGTGTGTGTGTGTGTGTGTGTGTGTGTGTGTGTGTCTGTGTCTGTGTGTGTGTGTGTGTGTGTGTGTGTGTGTGTGTGTGTGTCTGTGTGTGTGTGTGTGTGTGTGTGTGTGTGTGTCTGTTGCTCATAGAAATACAGTATAAATTGAAGTTTTTGTTTTGTTTTAGTTTTTTTTTATTATTTATTTTGTTTATTTTGAAGAGAAGAAGAAGAGGAAGAACTAGATTAAGAAGAAAGAAGAAGAGGAGGAGGAGGAGGAAGGAAGGAAGGAAGATATAAGAAATAAAACATAATAATAAAGTTTTTTAAAGCATAGGATTAAGAGAAGAAGGATGGGAGAGCAATTTCCGGAGGAGGAAGGGGAGGAGGGAGAGGGAAGAGGAGGGGATGGAAACACGAGAAGAAATAAAGAGGGGAAGAAGAGGAAGGAGAAATGGAAGAGGAAGATAAGATGAAGTGAATGCAAATGAGAAGAAGAAGAAGAAGGAACTGAAGGAGAGATGATAAAGGAGGGAATAGGAAGAAGCTTAGATAATAAGTAAAGAGGGGAAGAAGGAAGGGAAAGGAAATTGAATGAGTAGAAGAAGGTAACAAGAGAAATAGAGAGATAAAGGAAGGAGGAAAGGAGAGAGAAGATAAGATTTACTCCTATTGAGCTACTTTAAGCTTATCCAAAGTTAGACGCAGATAAAACACCGTGACCAACTAGCCAGCCATCCAGCTAAAGCTACCTTAAGCTTATCCAAAGTCAGACGCAGATAAAACACCATGACTAACTTGCCCGCCCTTAAGGTAGCCAGCCAGACAGCTAGACAGAGAGGAGATGTAGGAAATAAATATGAAAATAATAATAAAAAAAATATATATGTAAGAGGAAGGAAAATAAACATTGTACTTATTTGACTTCTTCCTTCTCCTCCTTCTCTTCTTCTTCTTCTTCTTCTTCTTCTTCTTCTTCTTCTTCTTCTTCTTCTTCTCCTTGATCTGTTATCACCTCACCTCACACTCCATGCTACAACCTCTTCCCCCTCCTCCTCCTCCTCCTCCTCCTCCTCCTCCTCCTCCTCCTCCTAGCTATCTGTATGTAAATTAGTTAGTGTGGTTAATGACTTGAAGGAAGAAAAGAAGAGTAGGAGGAGGAGGAGGAAGAAGAAGAAGAGGAGGAGGGAGAGAAAAAACTAGAGAAGGAAGAGTAACAAGAACAAGTAAGAGGAAGAGGAAGAGATGGAGAGAGAAAAAAAATAGTAAGAACTGCAATCAATGTGTGAGAGAGAGAGAGAGAGAGAGAGAGAGAGAGAGAGAGAGAGA
Source organism: Metacarcinus magister (assembly GCA_029783475.1). Lineage (NCBI taxonomy): Eukaryota > Metazoa > Arthropoda > Malacostraca > Decapoda > Cancridae > Metacarcinus > Metacarcinus magister. The sequence continues at coordinate 7,752,561 of JAPQNM010000026.1, forward strand.
GTG
>JAPQNM010000026.1:7755063-7762563 GCA_029783475.1 Metacarcinus magister
AGTCCTAGAGCAAATATTCATAGTGACAGCTGTAGAGTTTTTTTTTGGTGTATCAGATGCAGGTGATAGGTTGTTAGGATTCATTGGTAGGAGTATTAAAAGTAGAAGTGGTGAGGTTATTTTGAAGTTGTATATACCGTTAGTCAGACCTCACCTCACCTCGACTATGCAGTGCAGGTTTAGTCCAAGTATTATAGAATGGATATAGTATTGTTAGAGTCAGTGCAGAGAAGGATGACCAAAATGATAGAAGGGATTCGTAATATTAGTTATGAAAGGAGACTAAAACTTTTGAAATTACACTCACTGGATCGACGTAGAGTAAGGGGAGACCTGATTGAAGTATTGAAGTGTTAGAAGGGTTTTAATAAGGGGGATGTAGGAAAAGTTCTTACGATCAGTAGTCAGGATAGAACAAGAAATAACGGATTCAAACTAGAAACATGTAGATTTAATAAAGAAATAGGTAAAAATTGGTTTACAAATAGGGTGGTAGATGATTGGAACAGACTTAGTGATTAGGTAGTTAGTGCACAGACGATAGGGAGTTTTAAGAGAAGACTAGACGGCTTTATGGATGGGGATGAGAGGTGGGTGTAGGTAATAAGGGAGTATTAGAGGAGGAAATTCATGTTTTTATATAAATATATAGTTTTATTTTACTGCGTAATTATGAGTCAAAGAACAAATATTCATAAGTACAGTTGTACAGTTTAATTAGGTGTATCAGATGCTGCAATGATATTTCCAATATCTCTAATAGCTTTCGAGAAAATGAGGAGTAAAGTCATGTTTCTATATAAATATAAAGTTTTATTTTACTGCGTAATTATGAGTCATAGAACAAATATTCATAATTACAGTTGTACAGTTTAATTAGGTATATCAGATGCTGCAATGATATTTCCAATATCTCTAATAGCTTTCGAGAAAATGAGGAGGAAAGTCATGTTTCTATATAAATATAAAGTTTTATTTTACTGCGTAATTATGAGTCATAGAACAAATATTCATAATTACAGTTGTACAGTTTAATTAGGTCTATCAGATGCTGCAATGATATTTCCAATATCTCTAATAGCTTTCGGGAAAATGAGAAGGAAAGTCATGTTTTTATATAAATATAAAGTTTAATTTTACTGCGTAATTATTAGTCATAGAACAAATATTCATAATATCAGTTGTACAATTTAATTAGGTGTATCAGATGCTGCAATGATATTTCCAATATCTCTAATAGCTTTCGAGGAAATGAGGAGGAAAGTCATGTTTTTATATAAATATTAAGTTTCATTTTACTGCGTAATTATGAGTCATAGAACAAATATTCATAATTACAGTTGTACAGTTTAATTAGGTCTATCAGATGCTGCAATGATATTTCCAATATCTCTAATAGCTTTCGAGAAAATGAGGAGGAAAGTCGTGTTTTTATATAAATATTAAGTTTCATTTTACTGCGTAATTATTAGTCATAGAACAAATATTCATAATGACAGTTTTACAGTTTAATTAGGTGTATCAAATGCTGCAATGATATTTCCAATATCTCTAATAGCTTTCGAGAAAATGAGGAGGAAAGTCATGTTTTTATATAAATATACGGTTTTATTTTACTGCGTAATTATTAGTCATAGAACAAATATTTATAATGACAGTTGTACAGTTGAATTAGGTGTATCAGATGGTGCAATGATATTTCCAATATCTCTAATAGCTTTCGAGAAAATGAGGAAGAAAGTAATTTTAAAAAAAGTAAAATTCAATATATATTAGTACTAGAGCAAATATTCATAATGACAGTAGTAGACTTTAATTACGTCTATCAGATTCTGTAATGATATTTCCAATATCTCTAATATCTTTCGAGAAAATGAGGAGGAAAGTCGTGTTTTTATATAATTATACGGTTTTATTTTACTGCGTTAGTCATAGAACAAATATTCATAATGTCAGTTTTACAGTTTAATTAGGTGTATCAGATGCTGCAATGATATTTCCAATATCTCTAATAGCTTTCGAGAAAATGAGGAGGAAAGTCATATTTTTATATAAATATTAAGTTTCATTTTACTGCGTAATTATGAGTCATAGAACAAATATTCATAATGACAGTTGTACAATTTTATTAGGTCTATCAGATGCTGCAAGGATTTTTTCAATATCTCTAATAGCTTTCGAGAAAATGAGGAAAGTCATATTTTTATATAAATATAAAGTTTTATTTTACTGAGTAATTATTAGTCATACAACAAATATTTATAATATCAATTGTACAGTTTAATTAGGTCCATCAGATGCTGCAATTATATTTCCAATATCTCTAATAGCTTTCGAGAAAATGAGGAGGAAATCCATGTTTATATATAAATATATAGTTTTATTTTACTGCGTATTTATGAATCAAAGAACAAATATTCATAAGTACAGTTGTACAGTTTAATTAGGCCTATCAGATGCTGCAATGATATTTCCAATATCTCTAATAGCTTTCGAGAAAATGAGGAGTAAAGTCATGTTTCTATATAAATATAAAGTTTTATTTTACTGCGTAATTATGAGTCATAGAACAAATATTCATAAGTACAGTTGTACAGTTTAATTAGGTCTATCAGATGCTGCAATGATATTTCCAATATCTCTAATAGCTTTCGGGAAAATGAGAAGGAAAGTCATGTTTTTATATAAATATAAAGTTTAATTTTACTGCGTAATTATTAGTCATAGAACAAATATTCATAATATCAGTTGTACAATTTAATTAGGTGTATCAGATGCTGCAATGATATTTTCAATATCTCTAATAGCTTTCGAGGAAATGAGGAGGAAAGTCGTGTTTTTATATAAATATTAAGTTTCATTTTACTGCGTAATTATGAGTCATAGAACAAATATTCATAATTACAGTTGTAAAGTTTAATTAGGTCTATCAGATGCTGCAATGATATTTCCAATATCTCTAATAGCTTTCGGGAAAATGAGAAGGAAAGTCATGTTTTTATATAAATATAAAGTTTAATTTTACTGCGTAATTATTAGTCATAGAACAAATATTCATAATATCAGTTGTACAATTTAATTAGGTGTATCAGATGCTGCAATGATATTTCCAATATCTCTAATAGCTTTCGAGAAAATGAGGAGGAAAGTCGTGTTTTTATATAAATATTAAGTTTCATTTTACTGCGTAATTATGAGTCATAGAACAAATATTCATAATTACAGTTGTACAGTTTAATTAGGTCTATCAGATGCTGCAATGATATTTCCAATATCTCTAATAGCTTTCGGGAAAATGAGAAGGAAAGTCATGTTTTTATATAAATATAAAGTTTAATTTTACTGCGTAATTATTACTCATAGAACAAATATTCATAATATCAGTTGTACAATTTAATTAGGTGTATCAGATGCTGCAATGATATTTCCAATATCTCTAATAGCTTTCGAGAAAATGAGGAGGAAAGTCATGTTTTTATATAAATATTAAGTTTCATTTTACCGCGTAATTATTAGTCATAGAACAAATATTCATAATGACAGTTTTACAGTTTAATTAGGTGTATCAGATGCTGCAATGATATTTCCAATATCTCTAATAGCTTTCGAGAAAATGAGGAGGAAAGTCGTGTTTTTATATAAATATTAAGTTTCATTTTACTGCGTAATTATGAGTCATAGAACAAATATTCATAATGACGGTTGTACAATTTTATTAGGTCTATCAGATGCTGCAAGGATTTTTTCAATATCTCTAATAGCTTTCGAGAAAATGAGGAAAGTCATATTTTTATATAAATATAAAGTTTTATTTTACTGATTAATTATTAGTCATACAACAAATATTTATAATATCAATTGTACAGTTTAATTAGGTCCATCAGATGCTGCAATTATATTTCCAATATCTCTAATAGTTTTCGAGAAAATGAGGAGGAAATCCATGTTTATATATAAATATATAGTTTTATTTTACTGCGTATTTATGAATCAAAGAACAAATATTCATAAGTACAGTTGTACAGTTTAATTAGGCCTATTAGATGCTGCAATGATATTTCCAATATCTCTAATAGCTTTCGAGAAAATGAGGAGTAAAGTCATGTTTCTATATAAATATAAAGTTTTATTTTACTGCGTAATTATGAGTCATAGAACAAATATTCATAATTACAGTTGTACAGTTTAATTAGGTCTATCAGATGCTGCAATGATATTTCCAATATCTCTAATAGCTTTCGAGAAAATGAGGAGGAAAATCATGTTACTATATAAATATAAAGTTTTATTTTACTGCGTAATTATGAGTCATAGAACAAATATTCATAAGTACAGTTGTACAGTTTAATTAGGTCTATCAGATGCTGCAATGATATTTCCAATATCTCTAATAGCTTTCGGGAAAATGAGAAGGAAAGTCATGTTTTTATATAAATATAAAGTTTAATTTTACTGCGTAATTATTAGTCATAGAACAAATATTCATAATATCAGTTGTACAATTTAATTAGGTGTATCAGATGCTGCAATGATATTTTCAATATCTCTAATAGCTTTCGAGGAAATGAGGAGGAAAGTCGTGTTTTATATAAATATTAAGTTTCATTTTACTGCGTAATTATGAGTCATAGAACAAATATTCATAATTACAGTTGTAAAGTTTAATTAGGTCTATCAGATGCTGCAATGATATTTCCAATATCTCTAATAGCTTTCGGGAAAATGAGAAGGAAAGTCATGTTTTTATATAAATATAAAGTTTAATTTTACTGCGTAATTATTAGTCATAGAACAAATATTCATAATATCAGTTGTACAATTTAATTAGGTGTATCAGATGCTGCAATGATATTTCCAATATCTCTAATAGCTTTCGAGAAAATGAGGAGGAAAGTCGTGTTTTTATATAAATATTAAGTTTCATTTTACTGCGTAATTATGAGTCATAGAACAAATATTCATAATTACAGTTGTACAGTTTAATTAGGTCTATCAGATGTTGCAATGATATTTCCAATATCTCTAATAGCTTTCGGGAAAATGAGAAGGAAAGTCATGTTTTTATATAAATATAAAGTTTAATTTTACTGCGTAATTATTACTCATAGAACAAATATTCATAATATCAGTTGTACAATTTAATTAGGTGTATCAGATGCTGCAATGATATTTCCAATATCTCTAATAGCTTTCGAGAAAATGAGGAGGAAAGTCATGTTTTTATATAAATATTAAGTTTCATTTTACCGCGTAATTATTAGTCATAGAACAAATATTCATAATGACAGTTTTACAGTTTAATTAGGTGTATCAGATGCTGCAATGATATTTCCAATATCTCTAATAGCTTTCGAGAAAATGAGGAGGAAAGTCGTGTTTTTATATAAATATTAAGTTTCATTTTACTGCGTAATTATGAGTCATAGAACAAATATTCATAATTACAGTTGTACAGTTTAATTAGGTCTATCAGATGCTGCAATGATATTTCCAATATCTCTAATAGCTTTCGAGAAAATGAGGAGGAAAGTTATGTTTTTATATAAATATACGGTTTTATTTTACTGCGTAATTATTAGTCATAGAACAAATATTCATAATGACAGTTGTACAGTTGAATTAGGTGTATCAGATGGTGCAATAATATTTCCAATATCTCTAATAGCTTTCGAGAAAATGAGGAAGAAAGTAATTTTAAAAAAAGTAAAATTCAGTATATATTAGTACTAGAGCAAATAGTCATAATGGCAGTAGTAGATTTTAATTAGGTCTATCAGATTATGTAATGATATTTCCAATATCTCTAATATCTTTCGAGAAAATGAGGAGGAAAGTCGTGTTTTTATATAATTATACGGTTTTATTTTACTGCGTTAGTCATAGAACAAATATTCATAATGTCAGTTTTACAGTTTAATTAGGTGTATCAGATGCTGCAATAATATTTCCAATATCTCTAATAGCTTTCGAGAAAATGAGGAGGAAAGTCATGTTTTTATATAAATATTAAGCTTCATTTTACTGCGTAATTATGAGTCATAGAACAAATATTCATAATTACAGTTGTACAATTTTATTAGGTCTATCAGATGCTGCAATGATTTTTTCAATACCTCTAATAGCTTTCGAGAAAATGAGGAGGAAAGTCATGTTTTTATTTAAATATAAAGTTTTATTTTACTGAGTAAATATTAGTCATACAACAAATATTCATAATATCAGTTGTACAGTTTAATTAGGTCCATCAGATGCTGCAATTATATTTCCAATATCTCTAATAGTTTTCGAGAAAATGAGGAGTAAATTCATGTTTTTATATAAATATATAGTTTTATTTTACTGGGTAATTATTAGTCAAAGAACAAATATTCATACGTACAGTTGTACAGTTTAATTAGGCCTATCAGATGCTGTAATGATATTTTTAATATCTCTAATAGCTTTCGAGAAAATGAGGAGTAAAATCATGTTTCTATAAAAATATAAAGTTTTATTTTACTGCGTAATTATGAGTCCTAGAACAAATATTCATAATTACAGTTGTACAGTTTAATTAGGTCTATCAGATGCTGCAATGATATTTCCAATATCTCTAATAGCTTTCGAGAAAATGAGGAGGAAAGTCATGTTTTTATATAAAAATAAAGTTTTATTTTACTGCGTAATTATTAGTCATACAACAAATATTCATAATATCAGTTGTACAGTTTAATTTTGTCCATCAGATGATGCAATGATATTTCCAATATCTCTAATAGCTTTCGAGAAAATGAGGAGGAAAGTCATGTTTCTATATAAATATAAAGTTTTATTTTACTGCGTAATTATGAGTCATAGAACAAATATTCATAATTACAGTTGTACAGTTTAATTAGGTCTATCAGATGCTGCAATGATATTTCCAATATCTCTAATAGCTTTCGGGAAAATGAGAAGGAAAGTCATGTTTTTATATAAATATAAAGTTTAATTTTACTGCGTAATTATTAGTCATAGAACAAATATTCATAATATCAGTTGTACAATTTAATTAGGTATATCAGATTCTGCAATGATATTTCCAATATCTCTAATAGCTTTCGAGAAAATGAGGAAGAAAGTCATGTTTTTATATAAATATTAAGTTTCATTTTACTGCGTAATTATGAGTCATAGAACAAATATTCATAATTACAGTTGTACAGTTTAATTAGGTCTATCAGATGCTGCAATGATATTTCCAAAATCTCTAATAGCTTTCGGGAAAATGAGAAGGAAAGTCATGTTTTTATATAAATATAAAGTTTAATTTTACTGCGTAATTATTAGTCATAGAACAAATATTCATAATATCAGTTGTACAATTTAATTAGGTATATCAGATTCTGCAATGATATTTCCAATATCTCTAATAGCTTTCGAGAAAATGAGGAAGAAAGTCATGTTTATATATAAATATTAAGTTTCATTTTACTGCGTAATTATGAGTCATAGAACAAATATTCATAATTACAGTTGTAC
>JAPQNM010000026.1:7770063-7772563 GCA_029783475.1 Metacarcinus magister
CTGCCGGAGGAGGCGATGCCCTTCAGGCCCTCACGCACACCCGAGGAGACCAACTTCTGAGGTGCTGAGGCCGGGCATGGCAGGGTATGGCAGGGAGGGCGTGGTGAGGGTTGCCAACACTCCGCCGCGGGGCTGAGCGTGTGTACAAAGTGGCTGCGGCCACGCCTACCGTGCACCACCACTAAGGACAGTTCCGATGCCGCACGCCTGCACACCACACGCCTGCACGTCGCACGCCTGCACACCGCACGCACGCCCGCACGCCCGCACGGAGCCTTGGTTGGCCCTGCGCCGCACCAGCCAGGCGGGGACACACCCGCGTCGCCTTAGGAAAGCGACAACACTTTTATTTACTTTTTTTACTTTTTTCCCTTCACTTATTTACGTTGACCAAGGTGTTTGTTGTCACCTGTGTATGTGTGTGTGTGTGTTGTAGTGTGGGGTACTGGGGGGGGCGGGGGGGGCAATACACCCACACACCCATGAGAGTAGCCCCCCCGCCCACTCCCACCCCCAAATCATGACCACACTAACTGTAACATTGAATGGCTCAGAAGACGCCTCACGCAGACCTCCACGCACACACACACACACACACGCACACACACACACACACACACACACACACACACACACACACACACACACACACACACACACACCACCACCACCACACCGTTGCATGAAGTCAGGAACTGAACCAATAAACTTAATGGTAGAGATAGAGTTAGAGTTAGCTCACATTTCCCTTTGTAAGAAAAAACTAAGATAACAAAATGGAGCAAATTATATATATTAAAAAAAATACTTGGATACGTATATTTAATTCTTTTATTATTATTATTATTATTATTATTATTATTATTATTTGTAAACTTTAGAAAATAAGATTAATGATATTGTAATTTTTATTGTAATTATTGAAGATGGAAAGTAATGAATTGTTTAGTTGTTTTTTTGTCATAGCCAGAACACACACACACACACACACACACACACACACACACACACACACACACACACACTCAATCTCTATTCTGTCAACTATAAAAATCCATATATGTGTTTTTTTTAAGTAAACATATATATAATTTTTTTCCATTTTTAACTTTTCACTAAGAACGAAAATCAAGAACAAACAAACAAACAAAAAAATTGGAAAAATACGTGTAAACAACTTTTTATTTACTCAGTTACTCAATTTCATGTACGTATTTATGTATGTATGTACGTATTTATGTATGTATGTATTTATGTATGTATGTATATATGTATGTATGTATATATATATGTATGTATACGTATATATGTATGTATACGTATATATGTATGTATTTATGTATGTATGTCCTTATTTCCCTCATGTCTACATTCATGTGCGTATATGTATAGCCAATGTGTACATGTCACCCTTTTCCCCTTAGTTTAAAGAGTAAGGGTAAGGGTAAGGGGTGGGGGGGGCGGCGTTCCCCTTTATTGAGGAAGAAAAGGGTGAGGGGGCGTGGCCTTGAAATAGGGGGGAGTAAAGGGTTGATATTCACCCTTAAAACACCCTTAGTTGTCACCCTTCCCTTACCCTCCCTTACCCCTTAACAGCAGCTCACCCTTAGACTCTCCCTTCACCCTTTAAATACTCTCTGTCTCCCTCCCTTCACCCTTTAAACCCTTTGTGTGCGTGTGTGTGTGTGTACATGTGTGCGTTCTAAGGGTATTATTTTCTAACCTCAAGGGATCAAAGGGGGAAAGGGAGGCGTGTGTACGGTGGGTTATACGTACACACACGCACAGGCATGTATGTATTTATGTGTACTCAGTCTGCCTTGTCACCTGCCTCACCCCCTCACACTTTACTTCCCCTTACCCCCCCCCTCACCCCCCTTGCCGCCTCCCCCGGCCCCCCCCTCATTTCCTGCAGGTGTTTAGAGGTAAAGGTGCAATTTCGTTACGCATTCGATACTTCTTTTGTTTCCTTGTCTTGTTTTTTCCTTCTATTTCCTTGTTTATTCGTGTTTCCCTGTTGCTCCATTCTTTATCCTGCATTTGCTTGTTGTATTCTTGTATATATTAATTTTGTATGTGCTATTATTATTATTATTATTATTATTATTATGTATTCAGTAATGTTTAAGTAATACAATGTTAGTTTTTTTTTCTCTTTCTTTCTTTCTTTTCTCTCTCTCTTTAAATTATGAATAAAGATTTGAAAAGATATTCGAAATGTTTTTTAAAATTTTCGAAAAGGTAAGATTTATAGTTTTTTTTCAATTATGTGAATGTTTATAAAAGTCAAAAAAAAGTAGTTAGTAAATATTTCTTATACATGTAATTTTTTTTTTTTTTTTTTATGAAAGTTAGAGAAAAAAAAATATTGTAAGCATTTCATATATATGTATTTTTTTTTTTTTTATTATTATATTATTTATTTATTTTTATTATTATTATTATTATTTTTGGTGGATCAGAGCAATAGACAGGGACGGACATGGGCGTGTGTGTATGT